>OY754335.1:15689060-15741958 GCA_963573305.1 Pyrrhosoma nymphula
TGGACCCTCTCTACATCTGGAGCGAAATGTGCCGCGATCAAAACCCTTGTAGAACAAACTTTCGTGCGAAATGCTTTTTATTTCATGTCTCTGACTTGGTATATTTAAATACCATCCTGAAATCTTACATCAGATTTCATTGATATTATCATGGACATAATCCACTGTACAATCCATTGAATCTCCAGAAAATGCTTTCCCCAATTCTTTAAAATCCTATTCAGGTTTTACAGCATGAAAACCTTTTTACCAGAAAGCGAGCTTTCTTCGTTCACTAAATGACAAAATAACGGAAAGGAAGCAAAATTCTTTAACGAGTGATACATTTTTGAAGTGATTTTTTTGCGATAAGGCCACGTTTTAAGTGCCAAAACAAGGTGTTGAATGGCACAAGTAGTATTGAGTTAAAGGGTCTGAAAACGTACTTTTTGCGGAGTTTATCTCTTTCCAGGCCATAGATAATGAAAATTTTTCTTTATAATCTCTGATCGCATGTGCGTCGACTCTCCCGCACGATTTGTATCTGGCCATTCGAGTGGGAGAAAAGCTAATTTCTTTTTATCGAGCGTTGTGAAGGCAGGTGATGGTATCGCTCTAGCCGGGATAGCTTCTCATACATTTGTTCCTCCTCGGATCTGGATGATATCGACCGGTACTTTATCTCGGAGTGAGGGACTTTATCATGCCGTTAGGGCCATAATTTTTTATTCTGGCTGTGAGAGGTGGGGACTTTTTTTGTGAAGTTGACGGTAGTTTATTCACTGGAATGTTCTTAGTCTTCACAAAGGTGGCATGAAAAATACCGTTTCCAAGCGCCCTTTCGATACTTTTCGAAATGTTTTTATGCCCTATTACCGTGGAATCGTTCTATTTGTGGCGACAGAGGACTTTTCCGAGACCTCTTTTCATTATGGTTATGGTAACGAGAGTGATTTTTTTCTGTAACCGCCCTGAAGGATGCGCCTTTAAATATAGCACTCTGGCTCTCTCAGATTTCTCAAACACCACCCTTGGTACCCTCACTTCGGGATTACCTGTGATTATTTCATACTCCACCATTAGCCATTACCTAGAATACTGAAACTTTGTAATAAAAGTGCTACCTAATTCCTTTTATTTATTTTTACTGCACATATGGTTCCACTCACAGTGCATACTCAATGAGCATTTGTGAAGGTTAATGTCATGCAAATCGTGGCTTAAAACACTTTGGGACAAAGCATTAAGATAAAACTGATATAAATTTTTCCCTCACAGAGTGTATAACAAAGGGGTAAATGTTTTACAAGCATATAATCAATAAATAAAAACAATTTTAAAAAAACTTGGTTTTATTAAAAAATGCACTAAAAAGTAGAAAATAATTTTTGAGCTGTCACAACTGGCCTACAACAGGCAGAAGGTGATCATTTGTGACTAAAAATAAAACCGTGGGGGCGCAACCAACATTTGTGATACAAAACACTTAGCCATTGCTATATAGGTAACGTGGTAAAAAAACTTTAGTATTCCAAGTTGTGCAGGACCAGGCATTTCTGGCAAGTGAAGCTTGCCTCAACTTTTACAGTAATTTGTTTAAAAGTCTTTAGTGTCACAAGTTGTGATTAGGACTTGGTGTTTCCAGAAAAAAGTGCATTACAAAGTTTGGTTGCGCCCTCATGGTTTTATTTTTAGTCACAAATAATCACGTTCTGCCTGATTGTAGGTCAGTTATGACAGATCAAAAATTATTTTCTTCTTTTTAGTAATTTTTTTATAAAACTACGAAAAAAAAGCTTTTATTTATTTATTTTATTTCATTAGTAATTTTTAGTTTTAAATAATTTTGCATCAATTTTTCATTAAATTATTGTATTTTTTTCTGGATAAAATATTCAATTTGTGTTAATTTGTTTAAGTTGAGAAAAAATTATATTGTCATCCAAAATAAGCGTGGGAAAAGTTTCAAAAATATCGACTTGGTGGAAGTGGGTGCAAAATTGATTGAAAGATTTTATCCAAACATACAGAGATGTCAAGTTAAATAAAACCATGCAATAATAACATTTCAGCTACAAATTGACCGGGGGAAACATTGGATGTGTATTTTCTCTCAATTATAGGCGGTTAGCAGTTTCTCAAAATAGCTGTAATTCCATAATTGAGGAATCACTGGCTTCACAGAGGTGGCCTAACGTTTTAGGCAGATTTTATTCATGAGAACCTGCCTTCTGCACATCTATTTCTTCTAAAATAAGGGGAATCATTCTTGATAACATCGTTTTCTTCAGGTCCTCATACTTCCTACGCCCTATTTATCCCATCTACAGAGCATGTTCTCCTTTGTCCGCTTTTCCACTCACCCTACATCCTTCACTCTATCAGGGCCTTCAGCTAGTGGAATCATTAAAATAAAAAGTGCAGTTTTACAAAGCATGAAATACGATTAAGGAATGGTCTTGATATATTTTCGAACCCATTGATCTTTCTGGGGATACGTTTAATTTTCCGTCCTGCGATCGTATCTCATGACACCCTTCCCCGTAAATCGCCAAGTAAACACGACAGGATTCCGAACTGGTGCCTAAGCGGGGGAACAAACCGGCTGTAACACCTTTCCCTCGTGTCCATATCCGCCCCAAAACATGCCTCCGAACGAAACCACGCGCCAGCATGTGAAAGGTGTGTGTTTCCCCCACCCTCGATATTAATAATAATAATAATAATAATAAAACGTCTTTATTGGGCGAGATTGGGACTAGAAAGTCCCATCTTCCATCTAACCCCTCGTCAAACATAAAATTATTGCAGTTAAATACATTGTCAAGTTGCTCTTGGAATTACATTCAACAATCAAAATTATAAGTTAGCAAAGTGTAAAAAGATGTGAGCAAACGTGGGAAAAACCTAAGGATATTGACTGTCGTCCTTATTGGAAAAAAACCCACTGCAGGAAAACGCCCACACAAGAAGGGGGGCGTGAAAAACCTGCGAAAACCTACTGAGAAAGAGCTAATGTAAACATGGATGTATACAAATACAAGAAAATATCACCCAGTACCTGGAAAGAAAAAGAATATTAGATGAGGCAGGAGGAGATTAGTGTTGAATCTTTCCTACTGTTCCCATGGTGTTTTATGTGTCTCGTTGTTGTTCTCGGAGAAGTTTTTCGTATAGTGCCCTTTTGAAGGATGCGAGTGATGATGATTTACGTAGCGGTAAGTCAATGTTGTTCCACTCGCGACATGCGGTCACAATGAATGATTTATTGAATCTGACTGTCCGGTGGTGAGGAATAACGAGTTTATCATTTCCCCTCGTATTTGAGTCGTGTACTCTACTAAGTGTTTGAAACTCGTCTCTTAGGTACGCTGGTGTATTTGTTTGTAAAATTTGATAGAGAAGACCAAGGATATGCAGCCGGCGTCGTGAACTAGGTTTTAACCAATTGAGATTGTTAATATAATTGGTAGTATGATCTGATATATGTAAATTAAATATGAACCTAATGCAGGCGTTGAAGGAGCGTTGAAGTTTAGTTGACAGGGCCTGAGATATGTCTTGAAAGGCAACATCGGCATAGTCAAAATGGGGAAATATTAAGGTTGAAACTAATTGCTTCTTTAAGGAGAGAGGAATAAAGTGTTTGAAACGAATTAGAGGAAATAATGACTTATTCACTGCTTTACATACCTTAGTTACATGAGATGACCAAGACAGACTTTCATCAATGACCAGTCCTAGATTAATAACTTCGTCGCAGTACTTTATAGGAGAATCAGAAATGCGTAGTTGCGGTAATTGATCCCTGTCGATTGACTTGAGTATTTTCGGATATCCAATTATAATAGCCTGCGACTTACTAGGGTTTATGCTTAGAAAATTGGATTTACTCCAATTGTTGATGTTTTCTAGGTCATTATTTAAATTACATATTCCATTGCATAGGCTTTTAACATTTGAATTTAGGTATACTTGGAGATCGTCAGCATAAAGATGATATTTGGAATGGTTAATCACTGAAGGGCAATCATTAATGTACAGGGAAAATAGCAGAGGTCCTAGTATAGAGCCTTGAGGCGCACCTCTTGCTGTTTTGATCCACATTGAGCATAAATCATTTGTAATTACTCGCTGATACCGGCCTGATAAGTATGATGTTATCCAGTGGACTGCTGTAGGAGAAAAACCCATGCCTCTCATTTTTGCTGCAAGGATATCTTTGTCTAAGGAATCAAAAGCTTTCGAAAAGTCAAGCAACACGAGTACTGAAACTTCTTTTTGATCCATGGAGCGTCTCAAGTCATCGGTGATTTTAGCTAATGCGGTAGACGTGCTGTGACCGTGTCGGAAACCAGACTGGCATTTATCAAGAATATTGTTGCACTTTAAGAAATGTGTTAACTGCTCATATACAAGTTTTTCGAGAACTTTGGACAGGATGGGAAGAAAGGATATTGGACGGAATTCTTTTTCCCCTTGGGAATTATTCTTTTTTGGAATAGGTCTGATTAACGCTCGCTTCCATTGACTTGGGAAGTGATTCTGAGATAGGGAGGAGTTGAAAATATTGGTGATGTATGGGATAATAACAGGAAATAGCTTTTTTAAGAAATCTAGCGGTATACCATCAGAGCCTTGTGCTTTAGACTTGATTCTCTTGAAACACGATTCAACTTGTATTTGGGTAATAGGGGTAAATTCGAATTTTTGGTCTCTATTTAATATGTATGAGTCTTTAGAGGCGTACAGTTTCAGAGTTTTATCTTTGATTTCGGTTTGAATAAGGTTCGGGGGTTGGGAAAACTTATCATTTAAGGAGTTCAGACACAAGTCAGGAGGGAGAATGAGGTCTTTACTTTTACCTATACCAAGTGATTTAAGTTTGTTCCACAATTTTCCCGAGGAGTGGTTAGATTTAGTGACTGAGTGGAAGAATTTAATTTTCGAATTTCTTATAAGCTGTTTCGTCTTGTTTCTCAAGTTTTTGTATCTTTGAAATGCATCGAGAGTCATTGTTTTCTTAAAAAAACGGAAGGCTGAGTCTCGTTTTGCCATTGATTGTTTTATTTCTGAATTTAACCAGGGCGCTCGTGGCTTCGAAACTCGGATCATCTTTACAGGAGCAAATTTGTCAAGCAGATAAATCATCAGTGAATTTAGAGTCTCAACTTTGTCGTCAACTGAATCAGTGAATTCAATATGGGCCCATGGAAGTGAGAATGCTGCATTAAGTAATTCATTGTCGTTTATTTCCCTGATATTTCGTTGACTTATAAACTTCTGCTCGAATTTTTTAGCTTTAACTGAATAGGCAAGGTACAGTAAATCGTGAGAAGAGATACCAGGAACTGGAAGCTGTCCGTGCGCAATAACCTTTTCTCTTTTTGCCGTAGCCATAAGATCAATCCATGTTGACGAAGTTTTCGTAGTATTAGTCGGGCCTAAAGGTAGGATTTTGAGATTGTTTTCGGTGAACATTCGCTTAAAGTAGACTGTGTCATGCGCATCTGTATTAAAGTTTGCATTGAAATCTCCTGCTATTATTATATGTTCATATTCCGTGGAGTATTCCGATATTACCGAATCCAGATCGTCTAGGTGACCCAGTTTAGGTGGCCTATAGATGATGCCGATAAGAATCTTAGTGAAATCTATTTTAATCTTGCGTGTCCCCAGGGAGTCAATCTATTCTCTTCCCAACCTTTGGCCTCGTATATACGCTTCCCTACTCCTTCACAAAATCCACATCGTCTGCGTATACAAGGCGGGCACCTACCTGGATATCCTTGAAAGCTGAAAACGGTCCTGTTATCCTCCTGAAAATCCGGGAATACTCCTTGATTTTTACTTAATTGGATTATATTCCCTTCTTTTCGGGCTTTTTATATGGAACGGAATAATGTCACAGTAATTTTAGAATATATTACTTGGTCCCGCAATAGAATTTTGAAGATACATATATAGTTTCATGCCAAATATTAAGTTATTTTAGTCAATATTCGTTCAATTTTCTTTTTATCCATTTATTTATAATTGTTTTCGAATAATTTCCGTACCTCGGTATTATGTACGAAGAAGTATTTAATTGTATAGGGATCAGATCTGCAGTTGTTTTACCTAAAGGAACAGAAAAAAATGGTGTAAAACTTAAATATGGAATGTGTTGCTGTATGAGTCGGAGACTAGATTACCGTGGAAAGAAGTTGTTCTTACGTTTAATGTTTTTCGAAGCGTATTTGCAATGTGGATTTGGAGAAGAATGGAGAGGGTGAGCTTGGTAGCGAGGGAGACGTAAAAGGAAGTTTTGGATGCTATGGGAGAAGAGAGAAAGTTTCGGAGTAGCGGAGATTTGAAGAAGGCAGAAAAGATGGGTGGGGGATGTATTGAGAGGCGAGGGCATGTCGAAGTGTTTGGTTGAGGAAACAACGATGGGGAAGCGTGGAAGAGGAAGGAAGAGGATAGGAATTCTGAATGACAAAAGGAGAGGCAGAGGTCTTGATGTGCTAAAGAAAATCCCGATGGCGATCAAGTAATGTCCAGGAGAGTGAAAATATATTGCGGGAATGGAGACGTTACAGCAAGGAATGATCAAAAACCTATCAATCAACAATCCAACGATGAATTTTCATCATTCCATACATTTTTGCTTGTTCTTACATTTAAGCATCTTAGCTGCTGGTAATGTAAATTTCTTCTCCGAGTTTTCTGTACAGCCCCTATATACAAAAAAACGTGAATATTTGCTATGTATTTGAACTGGAAAAGAACACCATGCCCAGAATGTTGTAAAGAGATAGTTAATCAAATTAGGATATAAATTAGATATCTCGACAAGAGAACCCGCATATAATTAGAAACATCTCCTGTAGAAGTTTTGGAAAGAAGGAAAACACGGAGTACTTGTACAACTTGATTTTGAGAATTGAAATCCGTAGGGCAACTTGGTGAACTTCACTTTGCTACCATCAAACTGGAAGAATTCGAAATGCAGACAAGTAATTGCGATCGGTATGTCAAGTTATGGCTCTCAAATGCAATCGGCGACAGTGATTACGTCCGTAGTAAGTTTGAATTAACTCCCAGAATTTTAATCATAATTTGTGATTTCAAGGTTAAGCTTATGCTCTCATGGGAGCGGAATAGTGAGGAATAGAGGAATAATAGAAGTGGAACACCTTGCTAAAAACTTTTCAGAGAACCAAATAATGAAGACATCCCTACAACCAACCTCCACGGCACCTACATGGTTCCATATGACACCTTTACTTCGACATTCCTCCGTCAGCTCCAAAATTAAAGGACTCAGGAAATGCTGTCTTCAGGATCGCATCATACGTACATTACCGACTTTCCCCCTTAGTCCCATGTTCCATTTCCCTCCACCAACCAACAACTCACGTAGGGCACGGAGCTGTGGTGGTTGGCGTCCTCACGTCATGTTTATCTGCGTGAATGGGTAGGAGAGGGATGATTGTTTTTAGTCGTGCGAACACACGCTTCAGAGGGAGAGAGAGGAAAGGAACATATAGACGGACGTTTCCATGAGGACAAGGGGCACTCAATATCAGCTTAACTGGTCGATCCCATGTCGTATTTACGGCATCGGTGAAGGGGGGCTTTCGAGAGGGATGGCGGGGGTGTTTAGAACGGCAGGTATGCGGAGAAAGGCAGGTAGCCATGTGGGTGTGCGAAGGGTTAGGTGGAATATTGGGTTGTGGGAGAGGGGTCATAAAAGGCTTGCCAGCAGATTGAGGGACCATTTTCGGTTGCCATTCCGCACCTACACTCAGACACGCCCAGTCCTTCAAGCCGGGGGTTATAAGGGGCGAGAAGAGGCGAGAGAAAGGCAGGTAGGTAGTGAATGATACGTCCACGGACTAAAGGGAAGATTTTAACATGGGTTTAAGTGTGGGTGCAGTCATGGCAATGGGGATTATCGGATGCCCTTTCGCACGGGAAGAGAGGTAGGGCATTTGGTGGAGGGAGGAAAGGGGTTTGATCGTGATGACACATCAGTCTTGCTCGCTTAATCATTTTTATTCATGGGGAAAAAAGGACTTTTCAACGTTGGTGGACGGAATTATAATGGTGGATTTTGGTAACAAACTGCACATCTGTAGGAGGGCATGCAAAAGCGATGAGGCAAATTCACCCTCGAACAGATAGGTTCAAGAATTCATTCCCCCTGCGCATTGTTAACGATTAACTAACTAGTCACCCATTCCCTCTCCAAATCACTCTTCCTTTTTTGGCTGGTTTCATAACGCCAAATACCCGATCTGTGACTCATGGGTTCACACTTCACATACCTATTAGGAAGTGGAGCACGCTAATCTATCAGAAACTTTGTTGAATTAATTTTCCTGCATGAAAATGACTCTACTGCCCAGTTTATCCGCCATAAGTCGGACGAGGAACGTCAGCATTCATGTTGTTTTTCGGTCGCTCTCGCATTTTATGTCCTTGTTATAAAAATAGCGTTTAACCATTTTACTGGCGTTTCCAATATACACATTTTGTGACCGTATGCTTTATCTAGTTGGCAAATATATGGCTGTTAGTTTTGAACCATAAGGCTATATGTTATGGCCTAGCGTCCATAAATGTCTGGAAAATCATTTACAAAGGAATGTGTCACTCAACGCATGTATAGCGTATGTGCAAAATATGTATGAAAAGTTGAAAATGCACTAAATGACATGATAAATACACATTCGAGCCTCTTTTTTTGGCAAAAAAAGGATTTATTTTTTGGCAGCTATAAAAAATTTAAAATGAAAGTTTTGGAAAATAAATTATGACAAATGGAGAGATTTTTAATGGACAAAAATAGGACAAATCGAGGAAGTTTAACATTGCATAGCAATTAATTTCACGATTTGACAGCATACGCTAAAATTAGAATAGGAAGATAACATAAAATTCAATTATTTATTTTTTTAAATCATCTAACATTAAAATGAGTATTTTCTTTTGGTTTGATTTGAATTTTATGCTATTAGCCGGTGGAATAGAAGCTGTGAGGTAGTAGAGTATAAACCCATTATTTCGCTGAAAGGGACCCAAAGTGAGCACTTTAATGTTATACGGTATGAGGATACCTATCTACTGATATCCATCCTTCCTATAATGATTCGCGAAAAGGATGTCGTCTTGAATAATTGATCCTACCTTTGGACGAATTTGACGATGGTTTCACCTATACACCACATGACATCGTATGCGATGCGGACAAAGCACTGGGTTACCGAATGTATAAAATTCCAAGTACCCTCACAATGATCAACCTTGGTGGAGGGAAATCTCATAATCTAAGAATTTTAGAATTCTGAGAATTTATTGGCTGAATTCCTGTCGGACCGGATCGCACGATGCGAAGGCATGCTCCAATTTCGGACGCCTCAACGTCTCGAAGGTACTAGATAAAACTGCGACCGTGACCACAGCATGAAGGGGTATTGCTACTTCAGTATTACTTAAATGTAAATGTCATCTGGTTTAACGAGCGTAGTCAAGCTTCAGTAACAATGAAATGTTGAAAACAATTACTACGGAATTGTCTCTTTCTCAGATACTGAATAGAATGGCCCAATTCAGAAAAAGTAGTTTAGAAGATGTATAAGATTGATTCGAGAGCTTCAAAATAGTGATTACGAGAATAAATCGCTATACCTTAGTACTACAGACAAAAGAGAAAAACACATTCTGGGTAATTTATCAAATATTATTATCTCAAACACTGGATACGAAAAGCGAAGAGATCAACTCATTCGTACGCTCAGTGTGATTTGTACTCCAATTGCATTAGGATCTGCCTAGCACATTAATTTAATTTTCATACTCATGTTATTTTTGCTGTTATCGAATATACTTAAGTAGATATAAAAAGGGAAATGGTTCTTCGCATAGGATGAAGGAATCTCGTAAGCAGCGTTATTGATTTAAAATGTTAAACTATAAATAATTCTAAAATTACTATTTCCATACTTTAGTTATGGATATGGCAAGGCATTTATCATATACCTACTCTATTTATAGTCTTTCATATCACATTCAGTCAACGGCAAATTAATCCGATAAATTTAGGAGCGGCAGTATTTTATTTTGGAGGACTTCAAATGAAAAAAATATTTTACCAGGCTTGATATCTTTTCTACTACCCAAGATATGAATTTTTATTTTTATGCTGGTCTCTCGTCCCCTGGGAAAACCTGATGACATTCTCGGCGTGGCTCAGAGGGAATGGAAAATTAACAAATAAATAGACATCTAGGGTACTTGGGGGATAACAGTGAGTATTTATGTCGACGTTGGGCTTCCTTTCTCCGTCGCGTGATTTATCGTGATGAGTATCAATGATCAAGGTGTAGCGTGATTCCATTTCGAATCCCATACTTCCTCGCCCTTTCACCACGGTCAGGCCAGCAATTAATGGCTGAGAACATCAAAGGGGATCCAAAGTCATTCATCGACTTGAAAACTCCCAGGCGTGACCTATAGCAATACATATTAGCACGTTAGAGTATGGCGTAAACGTATTCGTTCTGTAAGCCAAAGGAATTAGACGTACGGTGGGTAAAACTGGGCCGCGCTAGTAGTCCATATTGCGTAGGAAAGCCATTAGGCGATTGAACGAAGGGGGATTAGTGGTTTAGACTCATATTCAGTAGCAAACATACCTATTCCATTTATTAATTTGCCCCATTATACCTCTTGTTTGGATAAACCATTCTATCCGTGAGACACCGTTATTAGCTGTACTGTGCGTGCAATTTTTTCATTATAGCACTTCTTCGACTGTTTGGAAGCTCATTTCTCTAATATATAAGTCCTCGACTGCTTAAAATGTAAAATAAAGATATATAAATCGCCTAATACGAAATGCACACTCATCCATCTACAGGATTTTTGCCGTGTTGTAAGTACTCGCAAATTGACTTTCGGTCACAAGGAGTCTGGCTCAGTTGCCATATCCATCCCAAAATACACACCCATTTGTGGCATGCTGGGTAATATGTAAATTCGTTGCGGAATAATTTCCCGAAGATATCTTGTGCCCCAGCGTAGCTCAAGCATTTCACACCCTGGTGAGGGCTCGCCTTTCGATCAGTTGTAAAGTCGCTTCTGCTATCATGCCGACTAAAATCGGCAGGATGATTGATAACCATTGAATGATGGCTATAGAGTTTGACTGCGGGTCGCAAGGTTCTAAAACGCTAGTATATTAACCTACCCATTCCCTGTATCAGAAAGAGCGCTGTTTTAAGAAGAAGAGAAGTGTTACAACTTCCTAACCTATCCTTTATTTAGTTGAATGTTATGGGCCAACATTCATTCAACATGGGAGGGAATTATGTCGATATAGAAGCGGGCAGGGCAAATGAAAACGTATGTCTGCAATAGCGTTCATTCCTCTACTATACGTGGAATCTACCTTAATTCGGTATAATACCTTTAATGATGAACTCATTAAAGCGTAAAACTCATTTCGGAAGTAATAGGATATAATACGAGGATTATTTGTGGCAGAAACGGTTTTGAAATTTTCTCATCAATTCTCAACATCAACTCTTACACCAACTCATACGCTACTACATTCTCCAATAATTTTTGAATAATCTATTTATTATAAAACACATATACCATCTTTCATCTCGTAAAGTAAATAAGTAAGATAAAGAAGGACATTTTTCTTTCATAAAGGGGCTTTGGGCCACAATTAATGACATAATGATATTGAAAGGCAAAATGAAATTAGATAAATGCTGAGTGACAATGTTTTCGTAGGCACTTTCTCGATGAAGCACTAATTTTTTTTTCACTGCTCACAATTTTCTAAGCAAATTTTATTCGCTGTTGAGGATAAGATGGGGAAATCTATAATAGAACTACTAATGTAGGTATAATCATCGCAAGGCAATTCTGTCGACTCCGTGAGATGCCTGCCTACTTTCTTTGCTTTAATCATTTGAAATCTGAAGTCAGATTAAACTTATTCTTCTGTAATAATTAATATTATTTTACTGTAACATGGCTAGAAAATTACGCGAATGATGCTTCCATTGAAGTAGGAAAAAGGAACATTGAAAATGAGAGATTATTATGAAATACTCTTAGGAACGAATCGAGATATATGTACAGAATATTTTTACTGAAAATTAACCCTTATTACTGATAAAATTAATCCGACTGAAGTATCATTGTATGCCCTTTTGGATCAAGTATGGCTCCTGTAAACCTCCACGGGCCTGCAGCGTCAAATTCAGCTGGTGATGGATGCCTTCGGCATAATTGAATACAGTTTCGAATCATTTTCCACAGATGTCGCAAGGAGGGCAAGGGCCGTTTTATTTGATTTCATTTTCTAGCTCTCTAGAATTCCTTTCTGCTAATTAACCAAGACCATGCGTGCCCATTCTATTGAGCCCATTTCTGCGTTCCTCCTAATGAATGCCAAATAATATTTGAACCAGAAGCTTCCACCCAAAACGAATTTACCTCTTCGATATCACTGTCCCGATGAAACATAAAGTTGGAAAGTTCCAGTGAATTGAACGTTGGAATTCGAAAGCATATTCCTGGACTGAGCCTCAAGGGAGTCATAATTCACAATAGAGACTTTTTGCGGCTGCAATGCATCACCCACATCATGCATTTAATCCTTCTTCTTCATTTTATGGTGGATTGAATGATGTAATCCACCAAAATGATATTTTCCCAAAGCACTTTTTAATATAAATGAATCGGGGCCGTGTTATACTCGTATATTAGCGAAGCATTTGAAAATAACTCAATATTTTAGGATAGCTGAAGTAATATGGTACTAAAATTCTTGCCGGAATGGCTTAATAATCACTCGGCATTTCTGTTAAAGCTAAATTATGAATTGCCATGTCTCAGCTAATTTCGGCTAAGGAAGTAGCCTGATCGGCCAACTGAAGTGTGTCTAATGCAAAAAGTGGAGTGTAATGGTAATTATTTGCAAAAAATCAACAAGGAATCAGGCAGTGCGTCAAAATTTTTCATTTTTAATTTACAACTTTTTCATCCAGTGATGAAGATTCGTTGTTGGGAGACTGAATTGCATGAAGGTGCATTATTATCCAAGTAAGCCTCCCCTTTCATTATGAACACCTTTCACAGGTACCACTTTGACTGCGATTTCGGGGGTGTATTACGGATGTTCTTGCTCGGGTGATACTCCCTCATTCTTCCCACAATTTCCTTCTTCAGCTGAACACACATTCTACCTCCCTTCATGTCGCTCCAATTTTTTATATTTTTCCTAACACTTATCATAACCTACAATTCTCCTTTCGAAACAGTATTCAATATCCCAGTACCCATAATTACTTGCCCAATCCCTGCATTCAGTCTTCCAAAAACAGCTTCTATCCTCGCAAGTCATGCTAAGCACGACTAAGTTTACCTTCCTCACGGCTCGATGTATTTTCTTTATCCTTCAAGGGAACCAAATCAAAAACATACAACCCCTTTTCTCTGCGCCCAATTTTTGGATCCGCATTTCTATAAAATATATATTTTTCAAATATATTTCTTCTCCTCGTTAGTGAGAATCCTGTAGGTTCATTCTGTAATATTATGCTATAAGAAGGAACATTACAGTCAGCAGCTACCCGAGTATTTTTTCGAACGAGTACTGGCTTTCTGCATGTCTTTCCCTAATTGGCATGCGTGGTCTTACTTCCAATACTTAATCTCCCCTTTACAGTCATTCACTGAAAGAACAGTGTGAAATCAGTCAATACATGAGGGAAAAATCGTGTGTTGAAAATAATTATTCTCAATTCGCGTATTTTATTCGCCACCAGTTTCATTCCGTTTATTCATTCGCCACCGTTTCATTCCAACGCCATTCAGTTCATTTTTTTCCCCACCCATTAGACTGCGATCACTGACATTCGCTTTCAGGCACCACCATATGGTTAGTAGACCTTACTACCATCCAGCCTCTCACGAAATTAAAAAAAAATATTTCTTTGCGCCTTAGTCAGCAGACTAATTCAATGTGAACATTACACAGTGACCATGGATAAGCTCAAACGCAATGTATAACAAAAGCACCATATCGAAGACCATAAGTTAGCCGTCATGACGCGCGCATGGAGTCTCTTTTGTGCCCATCCCACCGCCAAATTACTTCACGGAGAATTAATTAGGAGTGGTTTCGGAAGGGGAAAGGCAGAACAGGTTTGAGAGTAGTAGTAGAGCACTGTGAAAAGGGGAGAGAGTTCAGTTAGTTGCGAAAGGGCATTTGGAAAAGGCCGGGAGAATCGTTAACGCCCGAGCATCGGGTGCGTCCAGTTAAGGACGACGGGGTGAAATGGGGGGGGGGGGGGGAGGGAATTACAAGGTCCATCCATCGGTGTGATTATAGCGAGGGGGTAGGTAGGGTGTATGTGGGGGTACATGTTTCGCCGGGGCATCCCAAAGGCGTGTGCGAGGGGTGGGTTGGGTTGGGAGCGAGAGATAGAGAGAGAATCAGCGGGAGATATAGAGGTGACGGAGAGACGGACTGTGGAGGCCTGTTTCGGGGTTGATAGAGGTCCCTGGGAACCCGACACGTTCCGTCGCACAGGGGAGAAGGGGGAGATGGTTTGAAGGGCGTTGTGCCTTCACCCATTTCAACCCCACCCCCTTTTACCCTTCCTCCCTCCCTTCCCTGGGGGGGCTGCCTACGTTACTAGTTTCCAGTCGAATGGGCATCGGGGATGAGCATTCGGGAGGATATGGGGTGGAGACTAGAGGTGGGGGAGGTTTTCATCGAGAGTAGGGATGGGGGGCAAGGGCTGCCAACCGTTCTTATTTTCCCGGGCGTCTTTATTTTTCACGAAAAACTATTAATTGTCCGGGAGAAATTAATTCATGTCCGCAATGTTGGCCGCTGATAGCAGATATATATTACAATTTGAAACCATCATAACTGTACACATATAATCTGACGAATTTTGAGGATACCGGGACTAGCTGCGGTATACCGAGTCTATGTGGAGTCACCCACAAGTGCAAAATTTCACATGGGATAAAAAATCATTCACTTTGACCGGGACTTGAACCCGGATCCTTCGATATCGTGCCGAGTGCTTTAGCCAGTTAAGCTACCCTGTGGATGTTTTTAGGTCTTTCTAGGAGCAAGCTGGTCAGGACTGCCGGGCATGTATTATATATCTTTTCGCTATTGGACTTTCATCCACTCTCTCAACTTGTCCAACCAACAAAGAACACATTTCATAAATATCCATTACTGTAGCCTAACTTTATTACCGGTGAATTGGGTTAGCCGGACCTCAGTAGATAAGATAAAATTGTAGTCAGCAGAAACAACCAACAACAAATGCAGGAATCTTCGCATCAACACCGCGGAAATCTCTTGATTGTACAGATGGATAGGTAGTCAGAAAGTGTTACATCGTCCGCGACATTTGGCCTAAGAGGCCAAATGTCGCGGGTTAGAACCTCACTTCGGGCATGAATATTTATTTGTCTTAGACATTTTTGTCTTAAGATAGACGGGGCGATGTGACCATAAGATCTGGAGCAACAAAAAAATTAAATGTGCTTCGCTACCTTGAAATCCGTGCACAAAAAGTAAAACGTTTTTGTGGCTAAAACAGATACATTGTACGTATGCGATTGGAGCTACTAAAAACAGAAATGTACTTCCACCTTGTAATCCGTACTCAAAGTTAAAAAGTCAAAATTTTAGTTTAATTTTTAATATAATTTTAGTATGAATAAAGTGTTTTAGGGAACTGCGTCTTCAAAAGTCCTCAATTTTTGGCTCAAACGTCCAGAGAAAGACAGTTGGCAACCCTACCACGGTGGGAGGCAGTGCCACCCCGTTGCGTCCTTATACTGAATGACATAGGGTGACGTAGCGAGGAAGGGTTTTTGAAGGTAGGGGGATGACGAGGGGCGTTAGGGCGGGGGTTTGGATACTGCGCGGTGTGGGTGGTGGTTAGTTTCGGAGCCCGTGGTGGAGTGTAGCCTCAGGGTTGGATAGGCGGTTTGAGGGTGGGGGAGGGGGGTGAGAGGTGATGGGAGATCCCATCGCTTCGTATCTCCCCTGAGATAAGTCCGACACAACCCCCCCGCACTCTCTTTCCTTCGGTGGACAATCGCGTCGCCCCTTGCCACCTCCGTCCTCCCCCTCCCGGAGGGAAATTGCATTATGAGAAAAGATATGATGCTTTTCCAAACGGGTGGATCGAGGTGAGGTGGCTCCGGGCCGGACGCCTCCGGTGCCGATTACCACGGTGGGGGCGCTTTGCTGGTTCTCCGAATGACCTTTATCTCCTCCCCGCTCTGATTTTATTTATGTCCACGCGTTAGCTTTTATCAAGCAACATTGTCAGCGTTACAGAACTTTGACGAACGTTAAATGTTTTGCTTGAATCGGGTGGGCAGTTCATTTTTTGCGGCAATTGTGCGATGCGATATCAGTATCACATTTTAATATTGTTTTACATAAACTAAGGTTTAACGTGTTCCAGTGATCGTAATTTTCCTTATTGCTTTTTTCATGCATGGAATGGTAAACCTAAGGCATTCGTCCTCCCCTGCTGTTTACTTCTCTCTCATTTTATCTTAGTGTAATTTGAAAAGTCTTCATGTACTGTAACTGAGTATAAAATTGTTTTAGGCAACATGAAGCAATCTATGCCTTTAGGAACGTTCTTGGTCTTATTGAATTAAATCTGCTTAGTGGTCTGCGAAACTCATCTGTGCGTATTTATTGTTTCTTCTACTTCATATTGCTGTTGTATATTTACCAGCTTGCTTTAAGTATTACACCCACTTACCAATTAGGGGTCCTCCATAGTATGTTTTCCTTTGATTATATCACCTGTAAGATTAACTTAACCTACTGTTGATCACAATATGGACTCCATAATATCCATCGATCTCCAATGCAATAATTCTCTTGTTAATCAAGATAGCAAGGATATCTCCATCCCTAAGATTAACAATAAACAAAGTGTGAAAATGGGCAATAATTTTAATTTTTTTGGTATAAAGAGGCATTTCCACGTCTTCGAATTATGGCGTAAAAAGATTTTGGCAAAAAATAAATTCTTAATGAAGCTGGGACGATTCCATTTCCGCTGTTTCATTTTATAATTTGCGTTCTTGAAATTGTCAGAGGATAGGGATGGTATGGAGAATAGCCAGGCTCTGTCCATTAAGGGAGAGAGCTTTCATCAACCAAAGCATTCTCATTCATCACCATGGTCTAATTCGAAAGCCGTAGTAAGTGACTTTCGGAAGTAAAGTCTAATTTAGGTTAACGATTATACGGAAATATCCTCTTCACCATAGCTTTTCCACGAATACCATAGATTGAGTGCCTAGAGTACAGCGCATAAATGGATAGGTAGAGAACTGGAGTTCCTTTAATCTTTGGTGTTCTTATTGAGTTGGAAATGGCTGCATCCGTTGCCGTTTGATACGAAGCACGCCGCAAGAGGGCATCTATCTCAAGGGCCACGCGTCCCTAAAATTATACGCAGAAAGTTTAAGTTAGGTCAATATTAGAGTAAATGCATTGGTCATGTCTAGTCATGCAGGTGGTGTGGTTAAAATATGTATGGGCAGTTGCATTAGTTATTGTGGGACTGAGAGATCAATTGTTAGTTTTTTGGGATCATTAAGTGATCGGAAAGTAGTTTTGAGTCAGATTTAAACCGACTTTACTTAAAAGATTTCCCATCCAACGGATGGGGTAATGAACTTCATTGCGCTGTCAATACAGCATCAAAGTAGGTTTCTGAACACCGGAGTCAAGCCCAACAGCGCAAGGATTAAAGCAGGAGATTTCGGCCTATGGAGCCAATGCGCAAGTATTTGATGCACTTCGATAAGTTTGCGATGGGAATATCATGCTAATCCCATGGATATTTTAAATATCATAATAATCGTCTTAAAGATCACCCCTACACCCATGAATAATATGCATGGAATTGATATAGATTATCTTTGCTTAAGGTGGGATACTCTTTTATGCACACCTTGGCATGAAAAATTGGGTGTCAGCCTAGTAGTGGGATATTTTTATTGGGTTTTCAGAATTTTATTTTTTATTGAGGCTGACTGTATGCTTTTTAGACTAGTTTCTCACTATAGAACACTTAAAAATAACGGAAAACATCGAATAGTGTAATATAATAAAACTTAATGCGAGAAAATTCGCAATTTCACTATTTTACATGCTTTAGCTCCACGACATAGTGGCAGAAACGACATCCCCTGGAGTCAGATCTTAGAAAGCATTGAGTCTAAACCGTAAGTAGACTATTTGGATAAAACAACGTATTGAAGTTGCCTTTTATGTTAACAATCTGAAGAGGGGTGACTGTTCATAACCCGTGATATTGAATCCTGTGAATTATTTTGGAAAATAGATTCAGGGTTTGTGAACATCCTCAAGGTAGAATTGACAGTGGAACATACAGCCTGAAATGATGACATAGGTTTTGAACCAATCCATTCAAAAATCATGATGAGAGCATGCGCCAAAGCCTCCGCCACTCCCTTTTCTACTTTCCATATTATGCCTCCGCCCTCCGGGCTGTGAGCGAGCGTCATCAGGCAGTCTCAAACGCAATGAAATGCCGCAGGGAAGATCCGCGGAGAGAGCCGAAAAAAATAAAAGGGAAACGAGAGGGAGAGAGGAAAAAATATACCCGATACGCAATGATCATTCTATTTTTTATTCATGAGCCAGGATTCCGGACGTGCGCGCGAATTGAGTCGTCCTCCGTATCACTCTCTCACTCCTACCCACCCAGCCTCCTCCCCCATACGACCCGCATCGTCCACACAACCTTACAGACACACGTTGGCAATGGCAATGGCAGCCAGCGGCTGCGGTAGCCCAATGGGAGGGAATCGGAATGCTGGTTCTGGCAAGCGGGTTATTTTTTTAATCCAAGGTGGTTGAGGGAAACGAGCAAGAGGAGACTTCGGGAGACTTGAGAGAGAGAGGTGTGTGTGTTTCTGGGATAAACTAGCGAGTTGTGGGTGGGTTTGTATCGGATGAGATACTGGGTATTACCACATAGCATTATCTACTGAATCTTAAGCCTATTTTACACAATATCAGGTGTGTAGACGCTGCAATGCAGCTTTGTTTATCAGGATACGCCACCTGTGGCCAGATTTTGCCCTATACCCTTTCTCAGTTTCCCAACTGTATATTTGGAGAAGCTTGGTTTTTTTTCACCTTGCTCTCAGGTCCCCGATGTTTATCCTAATCCATCATTTTTGCGGCTGCCAATTCTTTTATTTCTCTAATATCGCTGGATCTTAGTTTTTCAAAGTATTCTGTCTGCATGTTTTTTATCACTTGTATTGGTATAACACCCGTTATTTTGTATAGATCTGTTACTTTGGTCCATCTTCTTAATCGGAAGATAGACCGTAGACAAAGTATTTCCTTTTTTTTTTTTTTTTCATTTTTTCAATCCTACCTTTCCGGAGCACTACACTCCATGCGGGAGCCACGTATAGGATAGAAGGCCTAATAAATATTTCATAAATTCTTGTTTTTATGATTTTTGGCGTTAATTCATTATTAATTATATGTGATAGCTGGACCTTTATTGAAATTGCCTTCCCTATCGTCTTTGATAGGTGGTATTTCATGGTGAGTGTGCTGTCGATTTCTACCTCAAGATAGATTGCTTTGTTTTTCCAGTCAAATGGTTGTTGCCCTATCCGCACACAGCCGCCAGTTTCAAACAAGGATAGAGGTCAAAAGCCGGTTAAGAGTAGGGTTTAAAGATACTAATTAACTAAGTGCACGGGGGGGGATAGTATCGAATGGTATATTCAGGTAATATCTCATGTTCAATGCCAACTGAACCTTCTGGAAATACGTATGTATTATATTGTCTTGCTTACAACCTTGTGAAAATGGCATGTATTTATCTCCTAGATGTATGTAATTTTCTTCAATTTTCCATGCCACATGCTATAAATACCACTATCGTCCGATAAGGTGGTTAAGTGAGGATTGTGGAAGTAGGTTTAAGCTAAGGGGTAGTGAGTAGGCTTGAATCGAATTCGATAATCGGGTAATAACGGTGCCCATTGAAGCCTATGAAAATGCTATGTATCGGTTTGCTATATTATGCGATGCAATTCAATTTGATATGGGTATTAGGAATGAATACGGTGTTACCAGAAATGATTGAGATGTTATAATGAATAAATGTTAGGAATTCGATGCGAGATATAATACATAATGCAAACAGTGATATCATACGGAAGTCGAATCAATGGAACAGGTGACATCTTGCGATGTGAAACTCAAACGCATCACAGTGTTTTCAAAAGGCGACGTTCAATTCTCATTGTTGTTTATCCCTTGTAAGTGAATGACAATATGGGGAAATTGGAAAGAAAGAAAAAAGTATAAAATGAACAGGCAGAATAGTGTGTTCATAGGGTGGCGGAGAGAGTGGAGACATTGTGTCATTGCGGTACGCAGCTGGTTTCTGTTCTGTTTGGCAGAAGGAGAGCGGTATTCGGAAAAAAAGAGGTGTGCACTTCGGAAAGGGGAATGTGAGTGAAGAAATGAGCAAGTGCTTTGGATTCCGGCGTGGCCAAAAGAGAGAATAATGCAAGTGGTGGTGATGAAGAATTAATTTTATATTCGGGGGTTGAGGTGAGCTGTGGAGTATAAAGAGCGTAGTTTGAAGGCATGTAGGGAGTGGGTGGAAAGAGTGAGATACGTGGAAAGGTAATTAAATAAGTAAGTACTAGATCTGGCAATAGCAGGATAGAAAACTGACGAGAGGAATTCAAAAGAGACGGAATAAGTTGATGGAGGAGGTATTGATGGATAACGACATATTGACGATGGTGATACAATGTTGGGGTTGATGAGCTGAGTAGAGTTAGGCCGAAAGAAAGCTGGGTAGGCGTGAGAGCTATAGGAGATGAGTATGAATTATGAATATTTTAAATGGAGGAAAATACACGAAAAATTTCAAAAGGATTTGATATTGAAACTAATATCTCAGTACCAAAAGCCTTGTAAAAGACTGCGGTCAGGCAAATAATAGGCAGTACTATGAATGGACCTACCATTCCTCTGGGAAAATACGTGCGATGGCAGAGGAGGAGACGTTGAGAAGAAAGGGATTTTGATAGGGTGTGGACGGAGAAAATGTATTTGGGGAAGGCGAGATGATGTGCAGAACGCAGACCATTTCATTCTCCGAAAGAAGGGAAAACAATTGCCGAGCCAGGCGTTATTTTATGCTACCACTCTCCTTTTTACCCGCTCACACCCACGCTAACTTCTCGGTCCTTTCTCTCGCTCTTCTAGGACATCCCCGTTTTCTTCCCACACGCCAGACTTGAAGAAAAACATTCCCAACGTAAACGTAGACTCCGTCGCACCATTACCCTTTCTTTGACTTTAACTTGTCCCTTCAAAAGTAAAATAAAGATTATTCCTCCACCCCACTCTATCTAATTGGTGTTAAAGTAGTTTCACGTCCGCTCTCTTTAGTAGTTGTTTCCCTGAGTTGGGCGTCCCTCCCTCTATGGATTTATTTGGGAGGTCTGTATTCCTTACATTTTACTCGTCAATGCATTTATCTTCTAACGTTTTATCTTCCTCAGTATTTGTTTAATCACCATTCAAGAATATAATAATAATAATAATAATAATATTTATTCCACTTGTGAAGTAAACAAAGTATATATATATACAATATTTAAAAAAACACAATAAGGTGGAATTTAGGTACCCCATAGGTAAACCTGTTTTGGGGTTACCATCATGAATTAACATGAAGCGGCTGGTGCATATGTATAATCATTTTTTTTTTAACCTGATAACAGAAAAACAATTAGAGATAATACATATTGTGTGCGGAATTATAGCAGAGTAAAATAATTCATAAGAATTTTCACTTGCAACAATACAAATAAAAGATGATTAAGTACAATGGCAATACAGTATAAATAACAAAGTAATAATCACTAAGTCTATACAACAACTTTTAACAGTTTTTCAATGTATTCACTCTCTTGGCAGAGGAGCCATTTTTTTAATTTTGACAGAAACAAAGACGTGGACATTTGGTTCAGTAACTCAGCCGGGAGGGAAGAGAACAATTTGGGGGCAAGGAAAGCATATGTATGTTTAAAGGCTTCTTTATTGGGTTTAGGTACAACAGTTCCAAAACCTAAACGATACATGTCTTTTTTCCCCCTTAGTTTACCAGAATATTCAATTGGTTTTGCTCTATTTCCCCCACGAATGTAAAATATCTTGAGCACCTTAAATACAAATAAATATCTTAGTGGTAGAACATTTAGTTTTTGGAATAGGGGCAACGAGTGCTCAGTTCTCGACTGCCTAAATATCACCCTTATGATTTTTTTCTGGGCAATCTGTAGAGGATTAATATTAGACATGTAGGCTCCTCCCCAGCAAGATATGCCATATTGTAGTCTAGACTCAACCATGGCACAATACACAGAACGAACTACTGTTATGGGACATAGATATCTTAAAATAAAAAAATTTCTTAGAATCGATATCATTTCCAATTTTAATTTGTCAACATGTAGTTTCCATGTAAGGTTTTCATCAAGAGTTATTCCAAGATATTTAATACAATTCACTTGTTCAATTTTAAAACATGCAGAACATGTTTTTTTGTTGTCACACATAAGGCATCTATAATAAACACTCTGTTTCTTGAATAATCTCCTTTTTAAATTAAATATAACATATTTTGTTTTTTCGCTTAATACCAGTTTATTTGAACAAAACCAGAATTTTATTCGATCAAGATCTATTTGTATTTGTGAATATAGATCGCTCATATTGTCAGATGTATAAACCAAAGCTGTATCGTCCGCAAAGGAAGTTACTTTACCATTGAACAATCCATTATTGAAGTTGTTCACATATATTAGAAACAAAATAGGTCCAAGGACCGAGCCCTGAGGGACTCCACAGGAAAGCGATGTTTCTTGGCTATAACAATCATGTATTTTCACGTACTGGATTCTCCCACTTAGGTAACTTCTGAACCATTCATTAGCAACTCCTCTTATTCCAGCTTGCATTAGTCTTTTCAGTAATAATGTGTGGTCTACGCAATCGAAGGCTTTTGTAATATCTACAAACAAGCCTGCAACTCTCTTATTATTGTTGAGTCCGTCAGAGATATCAGAACACAGCTGCAAAATTGCATCTTCAGTGCTTTTACCTTTTAAGAAACCAAATTGCCTAGTGCTAAAGAAGTTGTTGGCGTTCAGGAAATTTAAGAGACGAATTTTAATAACTTTTTCCAATACTTTTGAGAAGACAGGCAAGAGCGATATTGGTCTATAATTGCTAACCTTTGTTTTGTCACCTTTTTTGAAAATTGGCACTATTACAGCTGTTTTTAATTGCTTTGGAAATTCACCTGTTGTCATACTCAGATTTGCTATATGTGTAAAAACCGGTGCAATATGGTCATGTACTGATTTAATAATATTGACACTAATTTTATCGTAACCCATTGAATTTTTAGGCTCCATTTCTTCGATAATTCTGCTGACCTCTTTAACATCAGTAGGAAAGAAATACAATGATAGAGGTATTTCATAGTTTGGAAACCACCCCTCGTGATGATTTTCAATGCCAATGTCAAAGTTATTAAATTCACTTGTCAGTCTTGGTACAGCTACACTGAAATAAATGTTAAACTCATTTGCTATGTCTTGAGCGCGAAACAACAGACTGCCTTTTTCTTGCGATTGAATCTTCTCAATTTTATTACCCATATGGTCCCTACCTAGGATGTTGTTCAGAGTCCTCCATTGTTTAGCTGAGTCGTTACAATTTGAAAAGAGTGTCAAATAATACGCTTCTTTGCACTTTGCAATTTCATAGTCAAGACGGGCTTTAAAGGATTTGTATTGGCGTTTTAATTTATCGTTATAAGGTTGATTCCTCATTTTTTTATATAAAAAATTTCTTTTCGATATTCTAATGCATAATTTCTTTGTTATCCACGGCTTTATCTTCCTGTACTTGTTTCTTATTTTAGTAATAAATTTAGCACCTTCGATACCTCGTTCAAATATTTCTAGAAAAACCGCATAAGCTTTGGTGACATTTTTTTGGTTATATACCTCATCCCAGCAACATTGCCGAAAATATTCATTCAAAGAAAGGAGATCGATTTTTTCAAGAGATTCATCAATCACATTTTCCCGTTTGCTACTTGTATTTAATTTAAGATCACATAAGATTAGGTGGTGATCGGATATACCTAGGTCTAGCACTTTTCCTATGCATTCAAAATTATCTCTACTCCTGTAGAATGCATGGTCAATGCATGACGAAGTGTTTTTTGTAATTCTTGTGGGAGTGAATATTAATTGTTCCAGGCCATAACTCGCCATTAACGTTTGATATTGATAAGTACAATCATTCTGACTCAGAAGACATAAATTTATGTCGCCAATTACAATTACATTTCTAACTACAGATCCATCTAGTACAATTTGCAATTCTCTAAAAAAATCATTAATTGAGTGAGACTGAAGTCTGTAGATAGCTATAACAGTTACTGAAACATTGGATTCCAAAGTCACAGTTATTTTTACGATATCAGCAGATAGCAATTCGGGTAGCTCATTTGAGAGAGAAGAATACGTTTCTAGTACATACACAATCACTCCCCCAGCTCTATAATTATTGTTACATTTAACAAACTGATTATATCCAGTTAATGTATAAGCCAATACCTCATGGTCATTAATCCATATTTCTGACAGAATTATTATATGAGGCTTGTACTTTAGATTTTCAAGCTGCAATACAAAATTGTCAAAATTTGCTCGTAAGCTCCTTATGTTCTGATGCATTATCTTAATATTAGTACAAAGATTAACTTCTTCAATTGAACAACACTCTTCACAACTCTGAATCATATCAAAAATAAATATACAGTAGCCTCACTTAAACTGGAATAAGTCAATTCATCCAACAAATTACCACTATCAACAATGGAAGACATACATGAACACGCAATACCCAATAATGAAAGATTCATGACATGGTGTTTGCGAGTAAAAACACTTAATTGTAGTACTAATTTTTCCAGATTTTCCCCTAGACTTATAAAATGTTGGTGCAATATGTTAATACTGGAACAAATCTTCCAATCATCCAATAAATTGAAATCTTTTGTGATTTTAGACATATTATAGGTATAAAAATCAAAATTTATGCAGACAAATTCTTGAGAATATATATGAGACGAGCGCACAGAGAGCTGGAATACTAAACATAACTCTGAAAGAAAGCAAATAATCACCAAGGGAAAATACAAAAACAAATGGTGTAACAATTTTTTTGAATGCTTACAAATTCTCCAGGTCCTCATTGGATTTAACCAAAATGACGGGCTCATTCTCCTTTTTTCTCAAGAATATTGACCCGTGACGTAACCATAAGTATTTGTAGCCTTTTTCTTTCTTCAGTTCTCTCGCGGCAGCAAAGAGTCGTCTCCGCCCAGGGCTTAGTCTTTCGTTGATGTAAACCGGTGTGTCAGTCGCCAAGCCCATGTGTCTCGTAGAAAAGGTCCTCTTCACTCGTCGCTTACGGAGGACGTCTTCTTTTGTACACCTGCGGACGAATTTGACCACGATAGCTCTTGACCCATTCCCCTCTCTACTTTTCCCAATACGGTGGCAGGAGTCCACCGTCCATACCGAGGCATATCGTCTGTTATTTCAACATCTAGCGCGGCCCCCACACTCTTAACAACCTGTAGAATATTTTCATTTGGTTTTTGAGGAATCCCATGGATCTCAAGGTCATTTTGGCGAGCATTTTGTTCTTGGTCGTCTATCTGTCTTTCCAAGACACTCACACGAGATTTCAAGCTCACATTTTCTTGCCTTAACATGTCAATTGTAGCTAAGTATTCACTTACTTGAGCAGAGTTTTCTTGCAGAACTTTCGTGTTTTCGGCTATTCTTTCGTTGACAAATTCGAGAGCTTTGTTTAACTCAGATTCCATACGCTTTCTATCTTTCTTGGCTTCATCAAGCATATGAATTATCTGAGAAAAACTCACTGAATCTAAGTCCTCAGGTGAAGCAGCGATCATGCTTTTTCGTCTTACTTCTCTACAGTTTGGGCACCTCCACTTCTGCTTTTCCTCTTTGAGATACTCAATATCCTGTTTCGACATTTGCACACAGTCAGCGTGGCACTGCGATTCACACTCATCGCAGGTGATTCCCAATTGACGCCTTTGCACAATCGCTTTGCACACACCACACTCTGCCATTGTTGAAGATATGCGAATAAGTATATCACTTTCGAATTGTGAGCTAACTAAGATAAGCACACTTGTACTGGAGGTTAAACTGCACACATCACTACAGCACCTGCCTTTCGCAAGAGGAGCACCAGAACACAACCGCCTCGTCTGAATGCCGAACCATGACTCCTATAATGCTATATAAACTAATTTGGAAAGCTTTGAAGAGCGTAGAAATCGAAGAGAGAGTATAGATGTCTTAATCTTGTTTACGACAGGCCAAATTAATGAAAATATATTTTCTGTTACCAATTGTGATAATTCCACAACTGCAGAAGCAAGCATAGATGAAAAGCCAAATATGCGTCGCCTTCTTTCAGCGAGAATGAAACTTACTCTTCATTATCTGCATTTATATCGGTGACTACGAGAATAGTATCTAATGGGCTGTCTGTTTTTAAAATAATACTGCTATTTTTATGGAGTACTATAATTATAAAAAAGAAATTATTTAATTAAAATAAAATTAAATAGTCTTTGGACACCATTGCTGTTGCTGCCATCTATTTATTTAAAAATGACTTTAGGGATTGTTTCATTCATAATTAAGTTAGATGATTTAGGAACAAAGTTCGCAAAACATATGAAACGAGCATATCGCGTGGTCTGTAATATTTGCTTATTTAAAAATTGATCATTGAGAAATATCAAATTAATTATTTACATTTTAGGACCCCAGAAGCTAGGGGATGAAAGTGTATGTGGACTCTACTTGAAGAAATAACTGACTTCAAAGTAGAAAACAAATATTAATGGAATAATCAATCTATTTAAAATGTTGACTGCTGCGCAAATTTTTACGGACCGTAAATTATGTTCGTCATAATTTTGTTTTAAAGAAAAAAAATGACCCTTTCTGGCTTTCCTGAAAGCGAAGCTATTGTTGGAAAATTGTCTCGCATATTTCCCTTTTAGAATAAGTTCCTCAATTATCATCATCCCCAACTGCCACCAATGCGCTTTTGCCCGGCTGCTACCCTCTCTCTCTCTCCACCCCCACTGCCTCTTTTCCTCCTCCCCTCATTCACAAAGGGATGACTCTCCCCCTCACTGCCCTCGGGAGCCGTGAGGTCGCATTGCCGTCGTGTGGTGTTATAGGTCCCCTCCCCTCCTGCATTTAAAGGACGTACCTATAAGACCGAGGGTGAAAACGAGGTGGTGGTGGATGTGGGGGGGGGGGAGGAATACAGTGACGAGCGCCGTGGTGGTGCATGGGGCAAGGGGGGAGGGGTGTGGCAAAGGAGAGAGGAGAAAGGGTACGTGTGTGTAAAGGACTGCGCCACGCAGGGAATAGAACGGGGGGGGGAGAGGGAGGTAGGAGAGAAGCGTCACGAGACTGCGGATGAAATAAAAAAAAGCACACGGGTTTACGAACGCATACATCCTCGGAGTCCTCTCCCCGCAGTCACAGGCACTCGAACACGCTTAAAGCCTGCTGCGTGCGCAGAGGGCTTATTTTTTTATACCGAAATATAAATGCCAACACATCCCATCGCATGCATCGCGCAACATTAACCAACGAATTTCCTCCTGAATCGGACGTCCATGTGTTGAAGCACAAAGGCAGATTTTCCACGAAATGTAAAGGATCTTACTTGTACATCGTTGAGTTAGTACTTGGCGAAAGTGACCCCTATTTATTGAAACGAGCTTCATATAGTGTCTATCATCCGATTTTCTGAGTTAGTCATTTTTCACGATCTAATTTTTGAAAGCAATAAGGCGGAGGAGCTGAAAATTGAATATTATTCCATTTATATGTACGTGTGAATTGCAATAGTAGAAGATATTCTCTATTTAAGTATACATAAATAGCTCTAACGTCAAAGCCCAAGACCTGTAAGCAAATATGCCAGTAATTTGCGAACGGGATAAATAATAACTCCCACAATCTCAATTGGACTTAATCACATTGTTAGGTCCTATGGTATTGTACACAAGAGGAATACCCCAAGCTCCTTATTTATTTTACCTCATGTGTGTTAAATAAAGGTTTAAAAATGCTCCTGTTCTAACTAGAAGTACTCATGTACCTACGAAACGATATGGATACCTGAAGTCCCAAATAATTGAGGGTATTATACTCTTGAGTACAGGTCACCTCTCATTCACAATAGGACAAAAATAAGATCGAAAATCTGACAAGTATTATATTTTATGATGCGATGAAAACTGCGAGTGAAAGTGCTTTCAAATCAAAACGCCATCGTATTTTCGTTTGACGCGATTACATTTGTTGCGCAGCATTTTTGGTAACCTTTATTGTAGCATAAATACGCCTGCGTCATACAGGATTAGCACACACGCACAGTCAACCACGTGCGATCGAAGTATGGGTCGGCTATGGGATTTTCACCGCATTTGCTCAGATATATAAATAAGCTGCCTTTCCTTTCCTACCCTGGTAAAAAACGATTGGTACGAGGATACAACGCTTCGGCGTCGCTCCACCTCTTTGAAGCTTATATTTAATCTTCATAGCTACGTCATTAACAGGGGGGATGGCTAAAATAAAGGCCATGATTTTTTTTTAACTTCACAGAGAAATTTCACTTGAGTACCTTCGACTCAAATTTTGTCTATATTTATGTTCATTGTAGTAACTTAACTTTGTACTTTTGTACACTTTGAATATCTGGAACTGATTTTACCTTAATAAGGCATCTATTTGACTAATCAAGGTGAAACCGGTTGCAGATATTAATAAAGCGTGGAAAAGTTCAACACTTTATTATTACTATGGATATCAGTCACTTCCACGAAGTCACTCCTGAAGCCATCATATTTATTTTAATGGTGTTGTCAGATCCACTTTTACTGATAGCATTACTTTCTTCTCATTTATATAATAAGCATATCATTTGAACAAGCACATATTGTAGACGTATATTTCCGCTATTTAAATGGAAAAACATTGATGGACCATTACTTTTTTCAATCTATGCTCTTGATCAGTTTTTATTATTATTATTATTATAAACAAATCGTTACAAGTTGGCTACTTGCCAGGTGGTAACAGTGAAAGAATGAAATTACATCACTAAATCAGTCATCGAAAATTTAAAATAAACAGTGAAATTAGTTTTCCAAAATAAATGTTTTGCACCTCTTCTTAAAAATCTTTAAGTTTCTAGGAAAGGGCTGAAACAGTTCTGCAGGGAGTCTATTCCAATCATCAATCGTCCTGTTAAGATATGAAAACTTTTTTACGTTGGTCCTTTGTGACCGACATTTCATCTTGTATTGGTGATCATTCCTACCAATATAGTTGGGGTTTTCTATCTTATGTCGCAGTTCCCCCCATGCTTTTCCCCCCGCAAGTGTACGGAAGAGTGCGCAAAGCCTATTTATTTTTCTTCTCCGTGCTAGTGAGTCCCATCCCAATATTTGCAGCATTTTAGTGACACTCTCGGTCTTTCTATGCTTCCCCATTACATACCTTGCTGCCTTTCTTTGTACCTTCTCAATGGATTTTGTTTGTCCCTTTTCATACGGGTCCCACACTAGTGACGCGTATTCTAAAATCGGTCTGATTAGGGTCTTATACGCCTTTTCCTTTGTAGTTCGACCGCTTTCCTTAAGGTTTCTCATCACCCAATGTAACATTTTATATGTTACACTAAGAGGGGATGGGTGAAATTATAGCATAAAAATGTCCATCAGATGTGTTATCATAAAAAAGATGAATAATTAGATAATAGGGAGCTTATGCGTGATTTTTTAAAGCATCCTTGAATTTAGATAAGGAGAAGAAAGTCACGCCCGCCCATATCCCTGTTTACTCATTTTCAAGCATAAATTCGATAAATCCATCAATTCGTAGTTACCAATTTTCTTAATGTCTGTATGTCAAGCATGTCTTTTTGAGGGACCTCCTTGCGTCCTTGGAAGTTGATATCAGGGAGGAAAACTGTGCGTCACCCAATACTGACAAGATAAATAGTAAAAAAAACCACGAGCTACAAGTTAAAGTGGTTGTTGCTACATGTTACTTAATATTTGTTAACTTTTACTCCCATAAGATAATCATTAAATTCGGCAGAGGCATTTTTTTGCCTTTTTAAATTAGGTGCACTGAGGATATTGGGTAGAAATATTTTTAGGGATAAATTATGCTATCCGATGGCTAGAAGGATGGAGATTTTGTTTCTTGCATTCGATTTTCCAGCACGCTTTATTTTTTCCTGTACATTAATTTTTGACATCAAATATCATCCATTTTTTCATCATGAAAACTTTTCATCTCCTTAACAACCATAGCATGTGAACTGAGGCTCGTTTGGCTTAGGTTTAATGATCAGTATGAGAATTACAGTGATATTTTAGCTGAGGTATTTTTCACCGCAAACTCACAATGGGTATACTTGACTGTTGCAGGCTTCACTTCGTAGAAGTTACTAATAACTCACAATGGGTGTTTAATAACTCCCAAAATGGTGCATGAAATAAACACGTCACGTTGAAAACATTCTTTAACGATTACACAACAATATTTAATGTTTTTTTCTCATCCCGTTGAATTTCAACGGCCACTCGATTCTAACATATGAAATAATGCTAAATAAAGGGTCTGGACAAAGTGGGCTACTCACAAGCCTACGTCCACCGCCATGCACCGACTATGACGTCCTTCTCAACCGCTCACACCTTTCCCTGTTCTCCCCCTCCACCACCATTCCCTCTCTAACTCAACTCTTGATGCCTGCAAGAATTATTAACGAACGGTTTGGTGAAAATACCTGATCGGGACGGGAAAATGAATTTCGCTCGCCCCCAGTCCTCCCCTCCCACATTCACCCCACCATCCTCCTCTAATGCTTCCTTCGATCAAAATTGTTGTATTTATTGAGTCGGTATCGATATTCTTGACAGGTGAACGTGCTGAATGTACAACAAGACGTTTTATTTCACTTTTGATGTGTTTTAAAAAGAACGATGGACCATTTTGTGAGCGCAAATCTCCCATGCACCTCGGAAAAAACGTCTGTGAAGCGAGCCTGGAGTAAAGTGGAGCCTTATTGAAAGGTGACCAGGAAGTTAAGGTCGGGTTGATAGAGATATTGATACTCATAAAACGCAATGAATCCGGTCGTATTTTAATGAAAAAGAATCAATAATTCTCTGAGTACCAAAATAACAGCTTTTCTTCTGTTCTAACTAACTGTTCTTCGACATACTTGCCAAAAATTGCAGTTTGCCATGGGATTACATATATATTTTATTATACATATACATGGGATTACATATATATATATATAATGAAGGCGTTTTCCACGAACGGCTTGAAAGAAGTAAGTCAAAGCCTAAAAAATTAAGATTTTGTTAATTTCTTACAAATTAAATCACAAAACAAATTTTTTCGTCACTATTGTTACTATGCATTAGTATTTATTTTAAAACATTCACTATTTCAAAAATGTTGATCAAAATTAGAGTGGCAGTTTTGGTATTTGGTAATAAAGTGGATTTTACATATCTGAAAAATCTCGTTGTTTACCGTTAAAGACGGTAAACAACGAGATTTTGTTGAACCAAACGAGAAGAAGAAAAATGTATAATGCTGAGACTCTGGGCAAGAGAGAGGAGAAGGGTAGGCATTTTGAATTTAATGAAGAGAAGACAAAAGCATACTAAGCTGAATAGAGTGATCACGTGAGGATTTACTAAAATCCTAATCACGTTAATAGGAGAGAGACATCTATCCTTAAAAATATACCCTCAACGGTAGATAATAAAACCAAAATTATCATCGTCACCATAATTACTTATTAGAGAATAAATGATAGTCAAATAAAGAACTATTTAGTATAATATATTTATACTTTTTTCTTACTTAGTATGGGTGGCAAGTCACAAACTGGAACAAGTAGAACAATTTAATTACTTGGGTAGTACGCTGGAAGAAACAGGACGTAGTAGCAAAGACATTAGGAGGCGAATAGCGCTAGAGAAGGAAGCGTTCAATAATAGAAGGGAGCTGATGACGGGGACCTTAAGTAAGGATGTAAAAAAGAGGCTAGTGAAGAGCTTGATATGGAGTGTGGCGTTGTATGGGGCAGAAACGTGGACCTTGAGAAAGGAAGACGAAAATAGGCTGAAGGCTTTCGAGATGTTGGTGTGGAGGAGGATGGAGAAAGTGCGTTGGACGGAAAGGAAGACAAATGAGGAAGTGCTTGACATGGTGGGCGAGGAGAGGAAACTTATAGATGAGATTAGGGGAAGGCAGGGTAAGTGGCTGGAAGGGGTAATGGTTTGCTGAAGGCCGTGATAGAGGGAAGGATGTTGGGTAAGCGGGGAAGGGGAAGAAAGAGATTAGGTTTTATGGATGGGATGAAGAAAGGTAGGACTTAAGCTGAGATGAAGAAAGAAATACTAGAGGTAGAAAGGGCACGGCACGTGTAAGAGTTCGTTGGATATTCTCTAACTTTCATCACAACCTACCTCTAACCGATAGACTACTGCAATGGGTATGGGTGGCAGTGAAGCGAGGACAGTCAGGTGGTCAGGGCCGAAGGGCAAAGCTCCTCAGTACATACATACAAAAGCTGTTTCCTGAAACCTGCGTGTCTATATGGTCGCGTAAAAGATACGAGCATACCGTGTGTACAATTTTAGTCTTATTTCCAAAATGCATGGTAACAACTGTAATATAACTGCGTCCAAGGCATGATGCACAAGTTGCGTAGGACAGAAATATTTATATTTCCGGATAAATAGTCCGATTCCTGAATGGAAATGAATTCTGAATAAAATTCAAGTAAAACAAAGCAGGATGGAGAGTAATAATGGAGAAGATTATTAATTAATTTTTCATCCTCATCACAAAAAAGTCGATTTGAATTTATTTTGGGTAGCAATATCCATTTTTAAGTTTTTCTCATGATGAGACATTAAGAGCATCGTGCATTGAACTCTCATTAATTGAAGTATGTATACCTCCGCTGACTTATTGATCCTTTAAAGATGGGGTCGCCAACCTTATCGCACCCGTCTCAATTGGCACCAGAACAATTTTTGAGTGGCGCGTTAATTAATTGACGAGATATAAATAAAGGGATGTATTTAAAATCGAATAAACCTCCAAAAGTTACCTTTGTGAGCTTTTATTAAAAGCTTCCCCGCTTAATGAAGAACTGAATTCCTTATTTGGAGCATGTAATATTAATGAAATCACGATGAAAACTCGAACCTCTATGATGGTAGCTCAAAATACTGCAAATTTAATTTTACGGTCTGAATTAAATTGAAATATGTAGATTATAAGCAATTTTTTCAATGAATCAAGGATTGGTAAACAGTTTGATACTGCCATATATTGATAGATACTGCCATAATATTAGAAGGTATATTTTTAGTTATGATGACCATGCGATGTTTCTTGGCATTATCAGAGATTATAAAAATAAATATAATTAAAACATAAATATAAAAAAATAAATATTTATATTCTTCAAATTATTTTTGGCTTCAATTTATTGTGATCATTAGAATAAAATAAGCCAGCAGATTTAAAACCGTGACCAATTATAAAATCTCTTATTCCAATTATATTCTACTCAGCCAATTTTTTTGACATAAATTGCTCCACATCTTTTCAAATGTAATGGAAATATACCCGGAGAAATACTGAAGCATATTAATGACAGATTCCTGTCAACCGATTTAATAATTATTTTTCAGGCAAGCTTTTTATGTGACGAACGGAAAAAAGTTTGTTGTACGGGCTAGTTCAAACCTTTCATGTTATTAAAGTTTTCAGAGTGGTAGAATATAATTTTAATTTTTTTTAATTACGTATAAAGAATATAAAATTATATTAATTAACTTGGGAAAGCCATGATACTTGGCCATATTACTATTTATTGGCACTATGTTTATTGAACTCTAACTTCATTCCTCGTTAAATTATGTTCCTAATTAAACGTCATTCATCTTATCTAGTTTTTTGGACCTGAAGTAGGTGATACAGGTCAGCACGTAATGATTCTAATTTGGATTTTTTAAAGGTCTACAAATGCCAAATGTATGTGAGTCCAATCCAAAAACAAGTGCTGACTTCTTGGAGGCCGACTTGTCATCCCACGGGCATTATCGGACAACCCTGTTCGTGAGAAAGACATCATTATGATGTAAGTAATAGATTTCCTTGTATACTTGTAGAGGTACTAACCAACACTAACACTACCAAACACTTTTCCATTTCTAATTCGGCAATTTCGTCCATATATACGATCAAACGATAAGTTGTTTAAAATATTCTTCGAATGAATTAACTTAAATTGCTCACGAGAGGCTATTTGGTATATATCCTTATAAATAAAGCCTGCATGTCAGCATTAGGTAAACATAGAAGATATTTGCAAACACATGCAATTATTTCCAATAAAACTTGTCAAGCACAGAGTTAAAGCATTCTGGTACTCTAAAGAAGATAATTAAATAGGGAAATTACTGAGTCAACAAATACTGTTAAATGCAATGAACTCATCTGGAACATCGAAGTATGAGATTACTACCCTAAAAGATATTATTATGGATTTAGACAATATTGGAAGCAATAACCTCAATCACATTTCTAAACAAAAAAACATCCATGTGCGAAAAGAGTCTCGCTCTTGAATGAACAGATACGGAAATTAAACGAGATTAAATTTCCTACTTTCGGGAATAAGGTCTTCCTACCGTAGCACGGCATAGAAGGCTAATACATTCAACACGTCAAGGCGACTGATGTGTTATGGGAAGCTAACCACCATCGTGAATAACTGTAAAACTCGCTTCTACCTGCCCTGGTTAAGATGTTCATTTATTTTCCTTACCATCAGTTATCGATTCTGAAAAAGGATTTATTAGGTTATTCCATCCGTTTCATGACGTTTTAATTGCTCGGATTGATGAATGTAGATAGTTTTTGAATTGGCGGAGAGTGGTGTACGGAGGTGCTTTCCCATTTAGCACTCATTTATCAAGTCTGATTGGTGAGTACAGTCGATAAGTGTCATGGTAGAGCAAGGTAAATGACGCATAACAGCCCATAGAGGATTAGATTTTCTCACTCACCGAAAGTGAAATCTCAAATTGAGGAAGTCTTCTCGGGTCTTCCACCGGGATAGGTTTTGTACTACCGACGTTTCGGAGTCCGTCTCACACTCCATTCTCAAGGCGAATGATGATGTTTACGAAGTCTTCAACCGTCGCCATTGTTGCGTCGGCGCGTGGTCAATGGCTGGCCGGTACGATTTGAATACGCCAAAAGTTTTAATAACGGCTGCCATGTACCGCTAAGGGAAAAGCCATGGTCTCGGTTGAAATTCCTTCTTTCTAATCGAATTTCAATGGCCTCCTTAATAATTCTATCCCAATAACCTTGGGAGCGGGCGAGCACTTCAGTTTCATGGAAATGGATGGAGTGGTCCATGGTTATGCTGTGTTCACCAATGGCGGATTTTCAATTTGTGTCAGGCGTCGATGACGTTGGTACTCCTTTACCCTGGTATCAATGTACCTACTTGTTTCTCCAATGTACACCTTGCCGCATTCACAAGGCACTTGGTAGACGCCTGGTGTCTTTAGGCTGATAGGGTCTTTTGCTAGGATATCATCGGAAGGTCAGTACAAAAACTAATTCAAAGAACTGCGGAACTGGCCGCGCAGTAACTTTAACGGAGTTACCCGCTGGTGGTCACACAATTGTGTAAAATTCACATTGAAAAAATTATTCGCCTGGACTGGGATTTTACACAATTGTGTGGCCACCAGCGGGTCACTCCGTTAAAGTTACTGCGCGGCCAGTTCCGCAGTTCTTTGAATTTGTCAAAGTAAACACCTTTGTGTTTAAAGTTTGGCTTTACCTCGTGGACAGTAGCGCTTAGCGTTCGCACACGGGTACTTTGGCATTGTATGCACGGTACCTGTGAAGACATCTCGCTCCTTAAAGCCTCCATAAAATTCACAGTGAGAGATGATGCCTGGGTAGCTTAACTGGTAGAGCACTCGGCGCGAAATCGGAGGGTCTGAGTTCGAATCCCAGTCCAGGCGAATGATTTTTTCACTGTGAATTTTACACAATAGTACAAAAACATTTATATTATCATTCCTTATGCCTTCCTTGTATGTATATATGGTACTGATCTTTGGAAATACCGTAAGTAGGTGGTAATTAATATTGTACAATTTATTGAATTTAAAAATACACTCCTTGCATGGATGGGATTCGAAAATATTAAAGGAGAACGAGGTTGGGAATTCTAAGTCAAAGAATAGGGCCAGGCAAATGGAGAATCGGGCAGAGCAATTGGTGAATGAATGGTGCAGCATGATCTTATTCAATTGGAGAAAAACCCAAATGATTAATTACGAAGCGATTTATGTTGGTACTATATCAATAAATATAAAATCTTGTTGTGACATCTGACTTTGAAGGTAGGTACGTTGGATTAGTGTTTTTTTTTAATTTTATAAGAGTAACTTTATAACTAACTTCCATAATGTCGACTCAAGTCTCACTTTACGACTGAATCTTTGTGCCGTGATGTCTTGGGAAAAAATTGAAAGTGATCAAAGATGAAGAATTGTAACCAGGAGGATGAGAAGGGAAAACGCGTCCTTTAAAACTTCCATATATTTTAGCCAAGAAACGAGCAAAGATCGAAAAAATTCCTATTCCTAACCTCGCAATAAAGATAAAAACGTGACTCTAGGGAGGAGTATAAATCGGTACCGTTACTACTTGCTTCGCATCTCATCGAGATAAAAGAACCGTTGCCGCTGCACTTGGATGTGCAGGACCCACGCACTCAGCTCATTTCTCCGCTTGGGTTAAAAATGTTTATATAATGGATTTGCAGGCTAAGCGAAATGTATGAAGTCCCCTAACGGTGACTTTCCGGCGCATTGCGATGTTTGGAAGTGAAGTTTAAGGAGGATAATGCTTCGGGAGAATCTTTTGGGATAGGGGAATGAGGTTGGCAGGGCAACAGTGAGAGAAACTCCAATTTGGAGAGGAAGAGTGCAAGTTAAAGCTTTGGAAAATTACCATCCACGTCGCCTTTGCTGGCTCAAAAAAATCCAATCGTAAATTCTACCTCTTCCCCTGAGTTTTATTTTGCAAACCACGCCAGCGTATAAATAATCACCGTCTCGGTGGCGTCGCGGCTTAGGCACTGAATCAGGAAATACGACGGGGGCCGAGGAGGAAAGGAAATGGGGTATAACGTACCCCTCCCTCACCGAGTATCCTCGCGTTAAACGTGATGGATGTGGTATTGCGCAGTTTGGGACCGTTTCCCTGGGAGTTCTCGCCAGGATACGACTGTCTAATGAAGGGAGCGAAAGATTCGGAAAGGTCGAGAAATGGGATTTCAAGGACAAGGACATGAACGGGTGGGCTAGTGGTCGACAGGGGCGACGAATTTTGAGACGGGAGAGAGTTAAATGCCAAAATAATAGATTATGGTCTCCTAAAAACATAATGAATGGGACAGGTGTGAACCGATGTACCACTCCTACTGGCTTGAGGATAATATAAATGCACACTACGTCAGATTTTTTGCTACTTCCTATGATCCTCATAACTCCATCGATAAAAATAATATAAATGTAGTGAAGCGATTAACCGTATTTATTAAATTTTAATATACAAAGCTTCTAATTAAAATATGGCAGTGATTGCGTTCATTTTAATTAGATTTTTCTCCAGCTATGCGAGACTACATTACAATTCTTGCACGATGAGGGTGAATAAGTATTGTTTCTCTATATTTGAGTCTATTAATGAGTCTATAAAGGCTTCACAATTTCTCAAAACAGTGAATTTGTTTTAGAAAATTGTATACTTAATATAGAATTTTCCGAAATATTTTGCAAATGAGTTTGGGATATTTCAATAATTTGTATTCCATGCCGTAAAATTTCAACAAACGCAAAGATGACTAAATCATTTTTACAATAATTGAATTGAATCTCTTCTCTGAGACATATTTAAGTCATTGCTTTACCATTTTATTTGTCAGTATATGCGGCATCATCTTGGAAAAGAGTGATGTTCTCATTTGTAGTTAATATTTATTTGATTTGGCTATGTAGTGAAATTAGACAGAGGAATTTCTTTCTTCTACATCGTGATTTCATCGCAGTAAATGTTTAAATTGGATATATAGTGAGTGGTTCTTCGCCTTAATCGGAAAATGAAGTTCTTTAGTGAAATCAATCCTAGGAAACACCGTCTTAAGATCGGTAACTTGGGCTTATTGTTTCCTAAAACATAGTATCATATATATTATTACAGAAAGGTCTTTTTCTGTCATTCCGTATATGCTCCGCTAATACTGCACCTACAGTGATAAATGAGATATCATTTTAAACGTTGATTCAACGGCTTCTGACGTAAAATACAATCTCAATCTCAAATTTTACTATTTACCCATTAATTTGACTTAAAAGTTTCGATAAACTCTCTTCCCTGTATTGTATTCATATGTTTTGTATATTTTTGCAAGAAAACAAGTATAAAGAAAGTACTTTATGATACACCTTCTTCTCTATTTAAAACCCAATTACACCGTTTCCTAAACATATCTACTTATTCCCTGATAGCGTGAAAGTGCGAAATTTTCGCACGGGTTACCTGGTTTTACATAATTTGGAAAAACCGTAAGAATAAATAGAGGTCAGCCATTTTTAAATTAATTTCTATTTAAATCTATGGTCGTTCGTGACTCACCAAGGAAATGAAACCTGTCCCTTTTTCCCGGCAAACCCTCCCGTCTACCCTACTGCAGGGGAGTGAATATGGTGCCCGGAGTAAGTCCTTTCACAAGGGGTACTACCGAACATATGGGGGAGAACGTGGAGCGATGAATTGTGAAGTCATTATTTCACGGCAAGGATTCTCTAACGCGCACGAGCAAAAAAACTATAGATGCTCTCAATAGGTAGGTACTCGATTATTAGCACTCGAGGGAATATTTCCCTTTTATCTTCGCCCTTCCAATCACGATATGGTATCGCTCGGCAGCGGTACGGTAAAAGCAAAACGACGGTTCTCCTCCCCCCTCCCTCTCTCATGTGGAGATCGTCCTTAAAAAAATAAAGGACAACAAAAATTTAGCTCTTATCGCCTGGCTTATCTGCCACATAAAGAAAAAAAACAGAAGAAGCGACGAATATGAAGGGAGGTGGGGGGGGGGCACGATGCGAAGCGGGAGATAAAGCGGCGTATAAAGCACACGCGTCCGGAAGACACGCAGTGCGATTTAAGAGGGCACTGTAAATTATCCCGGACGCGGTAGAAGAGAGAGCAGCGGCAGTTGGTTCGAAGGGATGGATGCATTTATTCCACCAGCTCGCTCCCTCGTTCGAGGACACTCCTCAGTGGTAGTGTATATAACTTAAAAAGCACTTAAGCTCGTTTTTTGTGTGAGAGAGAACAAATAGAGAAATGACGGAACAAAACAATCTGCGCGAGCTGTTGTGCGCATTAAAGTTCCCATCACATTTTCGCTAACATTATTATTGGGCTCTCAAATGAGAGTGCTCAGCATTGGCTATACACGGTCACATGCTGCAAGCGATAATCAAAGCATGACCCGTTATTTTATTTTCAGCCTCCTCGCAGCGTGATTTTGATTTAAAAATGCGATAAATATGTATTTTCGAACGGGCAAACAATTTCTACGCAGTCATGAAACATAATTATTTGGGGAAATATATAGGCCATTGAAGTTGAAGCTCGGTGAATTGTGCCATTTATAAACAAATGTAGCATTCAATTATTAATATTTATCTGGCAAGAAGTTTTTAAGGTGCTGAATGAAATTTATGTATCTAAATTGAAATTACAATGATCCACAAAACAACTATATAATTCAATTAGAAAAATGCAGTTTGATTGATCCTTGAGCATATGAAGGAACTGAAATGAATAATATCAGAGGACTAAAGCAGCTATCGACGTATTCGGACGTTAAAGTCGAAAATGTTACGGGATAAAATGGCAAAAGTATATGAAGGCGAGTGAAGCGTTATTATTGAAATACAATGGTTTCCCTTACTTCAAAGCTAAATATTTTGAAACAATGCATACTTATCTATTCTTTCTTTTCAAAGAGAAAGCAGCCAGTCATAAAATGACTAAGTTAAAAAAACTAGTAAATTATCTGTCATGCAGAGTAATATAGAAGTTCTCTTAAATGGTTCATGACGGTCTTCTTACAAATCAAATAATTTGAGATGCTGCTATGGCTATTCATTCATTTATGTATTCTACCAGCTGATTGGTAGGTTCTTGGACAGTCCCCATTCTGCATCCCAATTTCAAATACATTGTTTCGCTTTCCCTCCTAAGGATGTCCCGCCATTAGATCCCTCTTCAATTCTTCATATCTTCTACCTCCTCTTATTTCGTCCAGAGTTCCTATCCTATTCCTTCCTCTTCCACGCTTCCCCAGTGTTCTACCCTCTATCACCCTCTTCAGCATGTCCTCTACTCTCGAAACATCCTCCATCCATCTCTTCTGCCTTCTCCGAACCTCTGCCACAAGCTTCCTCTCCTCTCCGACCATATCCAATACCTCCTCGTTCGTCATCCTCGCCACCCAGCTCACCTTCTTCATCCTTCTCCAAACCCACATCTCAAACGCCTCAAGTCTACGCACATCTTCCATTCAAGTGAGCATAATTAATAAATTATGCTCTAAATTTGATTTAGGTATTTCACCGCAAGCTGACAGTAAGGAGGACATAATATTGAATTATGTAGATCAATATTTGAAATAATTTAAAATATATAACAGAACTTTTAGATATTCAATTGATTAACGATGAACTAATCGGAGTGAAATGGGAGCAATGACAATTGAATGAAAGTAAAATAGCTAAAACTAGATAATGCCAATAAAGATTAGTTATTAGTGAATAATTTGACGGAGTTACTGCACAAAACCATTAAGGAACAACACCAGCGGCGAACTACAAAAGGAAAAATGTCCACGAGTGAAAAATATTCTTGACACGCTTGAAGAGCCTATTGATGTGCTCAATAACCTCTCGGAAATTGCCAATGAAATTTTTTGTTCGCTGGGTGAATTTTTTCTTTCGTTTCTTTAAATATTCATTATATATTCGTCGCATCCTCCGATAACAATGGATCTTTTTTGTAGCTGGATTCCAATTACGGGTCAAAATTGGTTGCTTTGGAAACTCTGCCTTTTCTTCTCCTTTTCTTTTTTTCTTCCACGCATTTCTTCTGCCAAAGGAAACTGATTTCTGTGTGAAGGAACAATGGAAAAAGGAAGTTATGATGCTTAGGCAAGAATTTTCAAGAAGGCTTTCCATAATCCTCAGACGTACATTATACGGAAGTTTCCTTATGTGGAATGGGTGGGGAAAAGGAAAAATGGGTAAAGTGGCTACAGTAGATACAGAAAATTGTATCCCCGTTATATCTCATAAAATAATTCAACGTTATATCAATTTTATACCTATTATTTTATCTTCAAATGATTTTAGAGTTGAATAATTAATCGCCTAACTCCCATATTGTAATTTTCACTGAGAAGATATTTTTTACAATTACTCAGCTGTGCTAATCAACTGTCTCCGGACGACCTCTATATTAAGCCTATTTTTCCATGCATACATCCCTCTCTATCCGTGTAAAAATCAAGAGTAGATTTTCCCTCATAAGAAAACGGATTACACAGGTTTATAAGATAATCTGCTTGCGTCTGTACTTTGTGGTGAGCAGAATTTGTACTAAAAATAACATTGCATAATTCCACAAAAACAATTGGACCACCGGTTTCAACCTTCACTATTTGCCCTTAATAATTAAGCTAGTACATTGAAACCAGCCGGGCAAGTAATTTGTGTGGAAACATGCACAGTTATTTATTTTTTACCTTTCTCTACAGTCGAAGATTAATCCAACTTATACAGGAGGCTTAACGTAGGCATGGACAAGAATTGGGTAGAAAAGGGCGAAGAGAACTACTTTGATGAGAATCGAGAATTGGAAGGAGGAACGTGACACAGATTGGTATAAAAACGAATGGATTCTGGAATGTTTGGGTGGGGGGTGAGGTTGGCAGAGTAAGCATGATCACTTTCCACAGATTCGATTAATTACTAATCGGAAAACCCTCTAACAAGGGGACTGAGGGGCTCAAAAGGGGCAAAGAAAGAGCTTAGTAGGGAGTAGAAAATGAATGTATTCGGTTGAAAGCGGGGAGTGGGAATTAAAGTGGGGAGTTTTGCGGAGGGTTAAGTGATAGGTTACCATTTGTCTCGTTTTTCTCGGGACAGTCCAGTTTATCATAAAAATGTCCCGCGTTCATTGCAAACGTCCCGTTTTCTTAAGTCATCATCAGGTATTCTACCTAATAAATGGTTGGCCAAAGAGGTGTCCTAACCATTACTTCACCTACTTCGGAAAGTTTTTTTCAACCTTCCGTAATTGCATCCCTTTTAAACTCTTCGTTTCTTTTACCTCTCCATGTACGATCCGAATCCTCTTCTACTCCCTACAACTCAATTAAAACAGGGATAAAGAGATTTTATCCCATTTTCTGTACCTACAACTTTCAGTGTTGCACAGGTATGTTAGTTTGATGAATATTTATCTAACTAAACATTCTTCGAACAAAAATAATTTTTAAAATGAATTTAAAGTTAATAATGCATTTTATAACACTGATTATTTTAAAAATCAAAATATTACAAAGCATCATTTGTGGTTATCTGAATTATTATGATGTTCTCTTTTTTAACAAACAGTTCCAAGTTAAAAAAATAAAGTTTTCAAATTCCCCAGAACTAAACATGGGGTACTCTAGGATGGGGGCAAGTGAGGAAAGGGGGAAGAGGGTTGGTTGGTTTTTTGTGGACACTACTGGCCACTGAGGTCATTTGTGCCGCATAGGTTAAGTGTTAGATTTATAAGAAAAGGAGTACTTGGGGAATGAAGGAGAAGTGGAGGGAAACCCGACGCCGGTATTCGCCTAATCATAACGAAAGGTGCCAAGGTGTCCACAGTTTAACGTCACATGCGACGGTGGACGTTACGTGGAGAGAAATGCTCGCCACATATAATTCAAGCAGCGATCGGGACTTCACTGAAAAATCTCCACTGTGACCGGAATTCAAGCATGGACCCTCGGAATAGAAAAATAGTAGACACATCAGGATAAACATCATCCCTTTTCGATTCCTTCATCAATCAGGCGTACTTCGTCGATATTTTACAGGAGTATTGGACAAATTCAGCAGAGAGTAATGGCATGTGTTTTGAACCAATCCATTGGGAAACAATTCTAAGACTATGGTGGGTGGTACCCAAGTAGGGATCGGGTTTCCTCTGGTGGATGGAGTGCTGCACTTGAAATTAGCTCTATAGGTTGGTATAGCAAAACTTAGTGGCACTCACCAGTCGAGTATCAAAGGTCACTGAGAGTGAATCAAGCGTTGATGAGCGGACAAAGGAACCGAAGGATCGCCAGAGGGATCTTGGGGAGGGACCCTCGGCCCGTCTATCTCATCTCTCCTGTATGTTTTTCTCTCCCTTGCTACGTGGTCCTCACAAGAGAGTTCCACCAAGTTGGGATACTCCTATACCTAGCACCCAATGGATCCGGAGCATACATGCTATGCGGTTCGGACCCGGGTAAACTGGGATTCGAACCCCATCTCTGGGTGTGGGAGATACGTAGCGTAAGAACTCAGTTCTGGCCTAAGGGAGTTGGATGTGGCAATAAGGGAGGTCGAATGAGGTGGCAGAGAATTGGGGGGTGGATTTTTTCGTTGGGGTGGCTTCCCTCACGTTCCAACTTTTTTCCTCCCACACCCGCCACTGTCCCCAAAAAGCTCTTTCTGCCCCGACCGCTGCGCACCCCTTCAAAAAATTCTAGTCCCCCTCATCCACAAGTTTTTTCCCAATTCGCGCCCTTCTCCACACCCCAGTAAAACTCTCTCTTTCAATTTCATTCCTCCCACATAGCATGCCACTCCTTCCCAGTGCACTCCATTCCTTCTTCTTCCCCCCATTCCCTTGTCTCCTTCCCATTCTGTCATTCTCTCGCCATCTTTTTCGTCTTCTTTCTCGAAAAAGGGAATGGCAGACTCTTCTCCTTCTCCGGCCCTCATCCCTAAGCCCACAATGCGATGCGAGGTGCGGGGCGACAAAAGGCTTTGAGAGAGAGAGGGACAGCCATAGTTGGATAGGGAGGGAAGAGGAACCAAGGGAAGGGAAGGGCAGAGGGACAAAACGCGTCGGGCGAGGGTGGGAGGTAAATTTTGGAACTTTTTCTCCTTTTTGTTCGTGATCTGAAACGAAAGAAGGATGGTGGGGGAAAAGCCAGGGTTTTGGTCGTCCAGGTGGAGCTGTGGGAGTCCTCATACTTTGCGGGAGTATTAAGAATATTTCAGATGCTGCCATCGACTCCCCCTCTCTTTTCTGTCACATAGGGTTCTCTTTTATTACTCAAGGAACGCGATTCACCTTGCCACATGATACTGAGAGAGAATTTCTGAATAATAGCAGATTCACCTTATACGTGGTATAAGTTTCTACCTCGATGTGCGTTGGATGCTTAAGTTTTCTCAAAGTGGATGTGTTAAAAAGGAATAAGAAACATTTTAATGCAAGAGGTAGTCGCGTCTACCGAATTTTTGGGAGAGTACCTTTTTAATTTTCTCCGTCATGTACCTAATTAAATGTGGGAAATTTTGGAATATTTTAGGAGGAAGCGTAATTTGTATGCAGCAATCTAGTTTATTTATAAATAATGATGTTTTCGGGTTATGCTGCGTAATGTTCATTTAGGAGAAGCGAAACGTTGAGTTTTTTTTAAATGAACATTACGCAGCATAACCCGAATACATCATCATTTACATACAAATAAAAGATGCGAAAGTCTTCAAACAAAAATGTAGTTTATTTATTGGCATAGTAAATGGAATTGGAAGAACTTAAATGGAAAGGACGATGTCACGAGTCACTTTTTGAAAATTATTCTTTAAAGAGAGGCCCAGAATTGCAAAATGCACGAGATAAGGAGGAATTCAGTTGCACATATATATATCTCATGTAAAGATGAAGTGGGTAGGTGATACAGATTTATTGATATATTATCTTAAAAAAAGAAGGGAAGTAAATTCACATTACTTCACTGTGTTAACAACTGTTTACGCCTTAGGGTATGAGCTACGGAAACTAATCATTGTTTGCTACATAGAAAACTGGCCCTGCTTTACTCATTTCTTATACAATGCCTATTTTTTTTATTTTTCATCACGTTCATGAATTGCTACGGCAGCCTTTATTTAATTATTCCCATATTTTTCTTTATATTCAGAGACTTGATGTCACATGGATTCATAATACTCTAAGCTACCCTTTCATCTCATACACCTCATCAATTACCTATTTGGCATCTTGTCTCTCCAATCGAACACTTCTTCCTGCCCTTACCGAAGGAGCAAACATCTCGCATGAGTAAACTGCCGGAACATTAAACCTATTATTTTTTCATGCAACATTCATTCCTTAGTGAATCAATTTACTCAGAACTTACCAGCAAGGTTTGAAAAAAATTGGGATTTCTTTAGCCACCATTTCATTTCTATCCGAGTAAAATACTCCTTTTTTGACTTGGTTCTCACACATAAATATAGGTTTAGATTTCACCAAGGTATTCTCATCACCTCCTGGAGCACGATCATATATTTTTTACGGATATTTTTAATTAATCCATCATATTGTACAAGTGCCGGTAATACAACACATATGATATTGTTAGTAAAAAACTCATGAACACTGATAAACTGGGAGATTGCTGTAGAAAACGTTTATAAAATTCCGAATATAATCATGACAGTGAAAAGGTACTGACTTCTAAGGTATTCTGTTAAGAAAACGTATCTCGGTTTTATATCAATACAACTATTCAATTCCTTTCGCCTTTACGGATTGTTATAAATGAATGAAACAGTTAAGTAGTTTATTTGCTAGAAAGTCTTTGGAGTTTATTAGCTAGTGAAGAGTAATTTATTGTTACTAATTGCGGGGTGACACTGAAAATTATGCCTTCTTTCAGTATCCCGAGTACTGGTAGTTCCATGGCATGTGGTGGCCGGAACGAGACATTCTCTTGTGACGGTGACTACAGCGCAAAAGCATGAGCAAAGAACTTGTACACTTCTCTGAGAAGGATTTAAAATGCATTCTACGCCTTCACGGCAAAACTAAAAATTTAAGTTTAAGACAAACTTCGAACTGGCACCTTCTCAATAACGCTTTGGAGTTAGTTCCAATAAACTCCTTTCCACGATTTCTAATAACATTTGCAATATGAAAATTTATATCTGGGTATACTAGTCTACGTGACTTATTAATATGAGCAATTTTGAATCCGATAGACTATTGATATTAAGTATTAATTCAAGGTAAATATTTTCAATTTGGGAAAGTTTTAAGCACTGCATTCGTATTTATTTTAGGCCACAGTTGAGTACAGAATAAAATTTTTTTAAATGACACCTAGCATAAGTTCTTCATGCAATTTTCGCTCCTAGGACCAATGACAAGCTTAACGGTAGGATACATGCAACTCCCCATCATGGAAAATACCAAACGTGGGCACGCTGTACGTCACTCTTTATTTTTCTGTGTGGGTATTGAAACGAGGTAGGCAAACATTTCATTCCGTCAAAAAAATATTGTACTACTCATAAAAAAGTTGGAAGCCAGGTAATAATAAACCTTCACCAAATCTCGGGGAAAAATCAATTAAAGCAAAAAAGTACTCACTTCACGAGACGGATGTCCTGCGCCAGGAGAGGGGGAGAAAAATAAAGAAGAGGCGAAAGATAGAAATTCCCTTCCGACACGTAATATAACATCATTCCATGCATAACAAAAGCCCGAATTTCCGATGTCTCGCCCGTCTGTCTGTCACACTTCGGGAACGAAGGGACGAGAAGGGAGAATAAAAGAGAACTCACGACATTATCCTCCGTTCCTTTGACTCGTCTCTCCCCCAACGGGCTATGTAAATGGGAAATTGGTAAGGGGAATGAAAAAGAGGCGGAGGCTTCGAACTGGAGGAGGTGCGGCGAAGGACGAGGGAATGGGAAAGAAGTGAGGAGAAGAAAAAGTATGGAGGTGATAGGGTTTGGAATGGAAGGTGGAATCCCGAGACAGCGCGAGACCTTAAAAATATAAAAGGGGATAGGGTCCAGAAGTTTGATAAAGAAGCTGGCGTAGGCAGTGGAGAGGACGCTGATTATGCTGGTGACGGACATCGTGAGAAAAGGGTTCGAGAGCAAGGAATAGGCTGATGATTGAGGCTGGGGGTTGTAATGAGAAAGTTATACGTAGGTATTCGTGAGTGTAGTAACATCTGATGAGACAAGTATTCGTTCATCCAAGTTTGAAACAGTTTAAGAGGTAGGTCAAAACTTATGGGGTACCTAATGGAGTACTTAGGCTTACACCTACTAGGAATAGGTAGATTTTCGAGGCTGGTGGTTGCGATAAGAAAGTTGTACTTGTAGGTGTGGTACTATCTGGTGGGAAGAGTATCCGCACATCCAAGTTTGAATTAGTCTGAGAGTAAGTACAACAAATTGTGGGGTAATGAAGCAATTTGACTTACACCTGGTGATGTGGAATAACCAAGGGGTATCTAAAATGTTTGGCAGAGTGTCGGCATTCCCCCATACACATTTTCATGCCATGACTAATTGCAAAACCCTTCATTGCCATGAATATGTAATTGAAAAATGCTGTCCATATTTTAGTGACAAAAGGCGTATTTTCTATTTAGATAAAATAGTTGACATCGAAGATTTTATTTTTGATTTACCGACAGCAAAAATTTGAGTTCAGAGTAAAAATAACACATAAATGTACCTCAGTAAAAAAGAGAATAATCAGTTCAACGAGCGTTTGTGACAACCTTAATGCTGGAAAATATTGTGCATGCTTACTGTTCTGGTCGATATGTAAAACTTTTTCTTTGGGCGCTTTTAGCGTATTTCAGTGCCCTAATTTTCTTTCTTTCTGTGTGATCATTGAATGGTTTTGAAAATTAATTACCTCCAAATTTAACTGACCTCTTCATTTCAACTCTGCTACCATTCAGGTAAAGAATTTTGAAAATACCCACCATGTTGCTGCATGTTTCATCTTCAATATTATTTAACCAAAGTCTTGGCTGAATTAGAGTTCTATTAATTAAAACCATTGATTACGAGGTCAAACTGAGAAACCTCTAGGTCATATTTAGAAATAATATTAATTTCTTATGCTGAAACTTTGCTTGCTCAGCGGATAAAATGATTTCACCTTTAGGCTGCAGTAAATAGATATAAAGATATCTACGACTTTAAGTATCATGCAACTCCATAAATTCCTTTCGTGATTAATTTGTCAATAGCATCCTGTTTACATTTTTTCAGCCATATTTAGTGCTATGAATTTTCACCTTTTTTCGTTGACTTTAGTTTCCACGATGGTAAAATTATTTTAAGTTCTCAAATTATCATATTATGTTACAATTTGGATGCCGATGGCCGGAAGTTTCATCCTGGACGTGATCACATCATGTAGCGCCTGGGAATAGTTTACCATATCAGGCTAGCACGGTTGGCCTGTCTTTAACGTGGCGTCTTTTAGGAGAATGACGTACTTTTCCCGCCGATCATATGGAAACGGCTTCCTCAGCAGAACCAAAATCGTGTCGTGTACTCTTAAGATCGATCGATGGCCTTGAGCTCAAGAATCAAGGTGAAGGGTGCAATTTCGTCCGGGCGACGCGGAGAATCTACGAAAAAACCCCAGCGTCGCTCTTTTTACAGGAGCAGTCTCGCGTCCGGGAGACACTCGATCGCTTTGCACGCAGGTAACCGGGAGGAGTGCCCGGGAACATCATCGACCCCCTTCCCCACCACGCCTCCCACGCACCACCCCTTTGTCCAGCAAGGTCCTCCTAACCCCGGCATTTGGGCTTACATCGGCCGAGGCCGGGAAAAAGGCGGCGGAACACGGAAAATGGAAAATAAAATTGTCAAGGGAGATTTGAGTGGAATGGGAAAAGGACTTGTGGAGCGGAAATGCAGTGGGAGAAAGAGAGAGAGGATGGGACAATGACAACCTGACGAGTAAGCGTTGGAGAGGCTTAGCTCGTTGGTACACGGGGAGGCGACGGACAGCTGAGGCCAATTATGCCATCAAGGGATTGGTTACAAAACAACACTTGGGATATGTTGGAAGGTTGGAGAGAAACCAATACGGTATTAGCCTACTCGTTCGCAAATGGTTCCTCAGCTTTACGTCCCAGCCGACGGACGGAGTACTATAAAGCTATATAGATGGAGCGAATACTTGGAAGAGGAATAATAGTTCAAGATCCACATGAATACACATAAACAATTTTCTACACGTTAAAGTTCTATGGTTGGTTAGTTATTTGGGGAGAATACTGACAACAAAGGTCATTGGCCTCATCATGAACAGGCTAGTTGAAGTTGATACAGAAAGCCGATGTCATCCTGAGCGTTCACCTGACGAAAGGCACCGAGGTAATCACACATACCATCCAACGGCAGGAACACCGCACTCCACGTTTTACGGACGGGACGGGTTATTTACGGGTTTCTTCTCTAAATAAACAGATTCGACCACCCAGACGAAATAAGGGAGATAGGAAATAAAACTGCTTTTTACGATTTGGATACTCCTATTTCCCACTAACAACTCGTGATCACAAAAGACCCTTTTTTACTGTTTGGATACTCCTATTTCCCACGAACAACTCGTGAGCACAGAAGACCCTCGGCAAATGGTTAAATATAGAAATAAAACGTATTATTAATTAATAATACAGAATACTTTTGCCATTAATGTGACAATGGCTGGTGTACTGAAACCCCAAAAAAATCTCCCTTGAGGTGTAAAGAGTGAAAGCTTTTGCGGAGTCGTTTCGATGATGAAGCTTTCCCAGGTTTCCTTGCTTGTTGATCCATATCCTTGGGCGGCACTTTCGCCAGTATTCCTAGGTTTCCTTCTTCAAGTCGGAAGTTTGTGCGTAAAAGTAATTGCGTCGTTACCTATTTTAAGGCTTACAAAATATATAGCAAGATAATCAATACTAGGCTACAAGCTATCTCCGATACTACCTTATTAGAAGAACAAGCAGGCTTCAGGAAAGGTAGATCTTGCATTGACGATGTTTTCACAATAAAACAAATCATACAAAAACGAAGAGAATTTAACCTTGAAACACACCTAGCATTCATAGATTATGAAAAAGCATTTGTTCGTGCCAACAGGGAAATGTTATGGTCAATTATGGAGAAAAGAGGATTTCCTAAACACTTAATAAAAGTTACTCAGAGCCTATATAGAAGTACCAGAATTGTGATTGATCCTGGAAAGCAGTTGACGAAGGAAATTCTCATTAACCAAGGCGTTAGTCAGGGCTGTAGTGTGTCACCTACTTTGTTTAATCTATACATAGATGACCTTCTAAGGAGATGGAATGAAGATAATGTAGCACCAGGCATAGAATTGGAACCTTCTGAGTACTTAAATACGATGTTATTCGCCGATGACCAAGTTATTATACAAGACAGAGGAGATATATTGCACATGGCTGTTCACAAATTACAACTGAGTAACATGTATAACCATAAAATCTCAAAAGCTAAAACTAAAACAATGGCATTTTTAGGTAGCAACCAGATAAGAACAAACGTTGGCATAGAAAACCAGGTACTGGAGCAGGTATCCAATTTTCAATATTTAGGATGTGATATAACGTACGACGAGGACAAAGATATCACAAATAAAATTAATGTATTCCAGAGGATATGTGGGACAATAAGAAGAAATTTAAAAGGTAAAACAAGAAAAGATACCCAGATAAGATTTTATAAAGTGATTACTGTTCCTACTGTGTTGTATGGGTCAGAATGTTCGGCAATAAAACAAAGAGAACTGAAACAAATACAATCATCAGAAATGAGATTTCTTTGAGCAGTTAAAGGGTGTACAAGGATAGATAAAATAAGGAGAACAGCTATAAGAGAGGAACTAGGTGTCCAGTCGATATCGGAAAAATTAGCAGAATAGAAAAAATTGGTGGAAAGAGCATGTATTACGAATGCCTAAAGAAAGATATCCTTTGCAGGCTTTGGAATATAAGCCAGAAGGTAAAAGAAGCGTCGGAAGATCAAGGACGAGATGGTAAAGTGAAGCCGAAACAGCCTTAAAGCCTAAACCTGGAAGGAAGAAGAAGAAGACGACCTATTTCAAGACTTGAAGACCTTACCTCGAATTCTGACGATACTGTCGCAAAAGGATATTCTTGATTAACTATTTGGAAAACCAAGGAAACCTTGAGAAAAGTTTGAGAGTTCCAGGACTAGCCACAGTATGATTCTCGGTCACGGTCCGGTCAAGGTGAATGATTTTCCTCTGAGGAATTTTGAACTCAGGAAAACTCTCAACATCCCTTTAGGTGACTCACAGGGTACAACCTAATGCAGATGCAGAAGCGGGGATCGGGATTCTAATGAAATTTACAGCTCTGTCGGGATTCGAGCAGGGTCCTTTAGGGTGGGAGGTTCCAGCCTAAGCACCAACATTGAAAGATTTGAAAAAGAAATGGAGTGGAAAGTGAAGGACTGTAAATGCTGCCGGCTCTTTCTTTTTTACACACGCCCGATGCAGAGGAATAGAAGAATACAAGGATAGGGAAGCGAGAATAGCGGAAGAGAAGAGAGTCATACATTCAGAGGGACGGGAAAAGGAAGGAAGGGAAGCGTGGATTGTGGGTCCCATAGAGTGGGAGGTTGTGTGGAGGGAGAGGTTGTTTGGCTGAATAAAATATTTTTTCCAACCTCCCCTCTCTTTTTGGGAGGAGGAAGCCTGACCCCTCACTCCTCTCATGTATACTCCTCACACCACTCTTTCCTCCTCCCCATTCCCAAAGAACCCTCCCCTACTCCCTATCTCTCTCTCCCCTTCCCTTAATGGATACCCTTCGAAGGGATGAAATATGCATTCGAATTCGTACCTCAATCATTCCGGGAGAAGAGTTTTTCGTGTGCGCGGGGATAGGGAGGGGAACCACGCTTGGCGCGTTAGGAGGAGGGGAGACAGTGGTGGGGCGTAGGTTGTCGGGACAGGACCTGAGGGGGAGAGAGGTTGGGTAAAGTTTGGGGAAGCGCGTGTGGGAGGGTAGGAGGGAAGGGAAAATGGGAAGCGTGCGGTTTCGTGGGTGGGACAAGCTAGGACGAAGCAAATGGAGGATAGAGTGGAGAGAGGGAGGGTTGAGAAGGGGGAGGGGGTGAGAAGGGGAAGAGGGAGGAAGAGGGCCTAAGGAAAAAGATGCGGAGGTGGTGGAAAAATGGATAGGCGTGGGTGTTGGGATAGAATAGCTTCAAGGGATGGCCCAATACCAGTTTTATTCCGCCTTTATCCGCTAGCGACACTTCAATTGCCGATAATACCACACTATCGACCCGATTTTCTTCCCAATA